>CM062291.1:27522524-27802864 GCA_031216915.1 Pictodentalium vernedei | reverse complement strand
CAGCCTACACCTATCCCCCAACACCTGCAGCCAGCCCGCCTTAATCACTTGATCCCCCACCTATTGCAGGCATCATTAGCGCCCTCTACTCGCAGGACCTATGATCAGGCACTGCGGTGTTTTCATCGTTTTTTTCGCTCCACTTTTCTATGTGCCCCTCTTTTTCCACTCCGCCCATATGAAATATCCCTCTTCATATCTTGGATGTTTTCAGAAAATTTTAGTCACAGTTCCATGTGTACATATCTTTCTGCCATTGCCTATGTGCACGAAATCAGGGGCTATCCTGACCCTTCCAAAAGCACTTTGCCTACAAAACTACTGCTCGGCATTCGGCGTCTTACGCTATACCCCAGATGTCCGCCTGCCCATAAACACTACCAATTCTCACCTCCCTCCTGTCAGCACTGCCTCGCTTAGGCATCTCCTGGTATGAGGTCCTCCTCTTTCGGGCTATGTTTTCACTTGCCTTTTTCGCTCTCCTTCGGGTGGGAGAAATTACTTCGCAGGCGCCGCCACATATCCTCCATTCTTCCTCCCTGGTCTGGGATACCCAGGGGATTGTCTTGACGATGACCCATTTTAAACACCATCACTCAGGCCCTCCTTTTACTCTACGAATAGGTCCCAAGCTGCCGCGGGCCGTTTGTCCAGTGGCAGCTCTCACTGCCTTCCGGAATGTCCGTCCTCCAGTTCCTAGCCCTTACTTTGTGACCCAGAGGGGCCAGTCCATCACACGCTCCTTTTTCACCAGAATCCTCAAGAGTTTGTCTTTTGGCTAGTGGTGTGGATGCCTCCTTTTACACATCGCACAGCTTTCGTATAGGCGGTGCATCATACCTCGCTAGTCACCAGCATTCCGACGCTCAGATTCGGCAGATTGGGCGTTGGTCTTCGAATGCTTTCCGGCTATACCTGCGTCATATTCCCTGTGCTTGAGGGATTTTTTCCTCTGGGGTTTTGCGGGTGGAGCAGCCGCAGTGAGCGAGGGTGCTACTCACTCACGGCAGCTTGTGGCATGTATTTGCTCCACCTTTGACAAAATTGGACATATGTATATATATAAGCTCACATCAGTAAGGGGCGGAGCATTTTGGGCTCCAACATTGTAATTGTTCTGGGTCAAGCCTTGGTGGGCATCCTGGGCCCCTAAGCTGACCTGCTTGAAAAAATTCTAAATAAAAGTTTGGCCACCACACCCGGTGGCCCTGATCAAACATCACCCACGTGTTTTTGTGCATTTTGTCAAACAAGCTTAACTCCAGAGGACATCATTGGGGGGATTTTACATGTATGGTGTTGCGTATCCTACCATAAATCTACATATATTTCCTAAGTTCATTGCAAAATGTGACGTTCGTCCCCTCACAGCTGAACACACTTTGCAGACTAATTCGGGGCCAGGCTAATTTGGACCCAAAAAGCACAAGAAACTCGACCACATTATCAGTTCATGAACCATACTGGGTACAACCAGTAATTTAATTTAACCTTCATATTTCGAAACCCCGCTCATTATTGGGTTAAAAAGCGAAACACAAGTTTCATCTAATGTGCATCTGAGCGTAATCCTGTTTAAAGCCCAGCGGGTGAACCATGTCTGGTGTTCAAAATGAAATACCCTGTAGTGAGGGGTCACAGAGATATTAAGAAATTGATGGAACAGAATGAATAATATCCAGATAGATCGACGAAATACCCCCATTTTTGATTGTCTAAACGCATACCTACTGGAGCTGTATTGGGACACATTCAACAATATGTCACTCGCTAGATCTGTGATCGTTGATGACTCGTTTTTCAAGGACCCTACACCCCACCCCTCCAAATCACACACGCTTGTACCAACTCTGTATTCACATTTGAGAGTTAGGCCTCATTAAGGAATATGGATAAAAAGTAGCATGCCACTCGATATTAGTCGTGAAAATTTCCAAAAAGTTAAACTATTGATATTTTAATAGGCATGACACAAGATAAAATTAAAAGTGAAAACGAAATCATACAGACCAAAAACTTAGTTCTCAGAGAGAGACGTTATAGTTGTTAATTGCAAGTGTGTAATAAGCCCGCACTAGTAATGATGGCCTATAAGCGCACTTAAACTGCAGCCCTCCCCACCTTACATGCCATTAATTATTTTTTCAAGGATTCAATAATAAACATTAAAATGTTGATTAAAAAGCTTCGAAGCCAACAGGGAGTGTGATTATGCAAAACAGAGAATCTGAACAAGTTGTACCTCCCCCGCACCTCTAATGCGCCCCCCCCACCCCCCGCCCCCCCCCCCCCCCCCCCCCCCCCCCCCCCCCCCACCCCCCCCCCCCCCCCCCCCCCCCCCCCCCCCCCCCCCCACTCCAAATGCTGGTCAGCATGGGAACAGTTTGAATGCTTGGCGTTGATCAAAGTAATAAATTTGATTTTTTAAATAAGTAAAATGAATAAATAAATAAAAACAGCAATGCCAACCAGGCGTGTAGTTCTGGTGTCCACTTGTACTGGAAAATTAGGCTGTTTTCCCATGGAGTTGCAGCAAAAAAAATTACTGAAAAGTCGCTTTGGTGGTCAGACGTTCACTCACCAGAGAGGCGGTTGTTTGGGGTGAATCGTTTGCCTGCACGTTATGTTAACTTAACAAATTTCGTAAAGTTAAGCCTGTTGGAGTGACAAATGAAAGCAATGGGTGTGTATTTTAGCTATTTATTCATCAATAACATTTGAAAGAATACAGCAGGAAGCATGTTAGTCCACAGGGACAAAGATTTTCCACAACATTCAAACACGTGCTCGCGTTTTAGAATTTTTATAACTGGGCGCACTGTAATTTTCGTTCCAAATACAACTCGACCCATCGCTTTATATTCAGTTAAAACTAGTCTTGTACTGTGGACGATCCAAATTTTGTCTGCAGTTGTTCAGTAACCGAATGCAAGCTCAAACTCAGTACGTGGATAGTGGATGCATTTGGAAACACCCACCGAGTGGAAATTCCACTAGGTATAACCCAAGTACTGTGAAACTACGCAGAAAAGTTCATGTGACGTGAGCACGTGAGATTACATTCATAAATGTGTCAAGGTATTCCTTCCCTGAATTCATGATGAGGCCTGTGGAGAAATGTCCGATGAGGATTATCATGTACTCTCCATTGCCTGAATGTCGGACTGGCTGAAAATAAAAAAGAAAAAACTTGGCAATATAACTTAGAACTCCTTTTTTCTTGGTACTCTTTCTTTGGTTGATAAATGGCTCCTTTAATCTCAGGATGGATATGATAGATAACAGCCTTGTTATGATAACACAGACAGTTGGAATCCAGAACGAGTTCTTTGTTATTTTTTTTTTTTTTTCTTTTTGGGGAACTCAAGAGACAATTCATAGAATTCAGACTGCTGACAATTTTGACACTCACCCCAAGAAAAATGACTGGATACATATAAGTCGCATGTCAGTATGTCTATCCAGTTTGCACAGATGACTATTAATAACAGTAGTTTATTCAGTAATTAAAACCAGTGTCAATACGCTTTTAAAGAGACAGTCGCCACAATGGGATTAGTTTCCAGGAACAGAATCAAACAGCTACCGATAATTATATAAGCCTCCCGACGTTCACAGTAGTGCATCATTTCACACCTTGGATTCAGAGGTGGTCAACAATGTTTGGAGGGAGCATGCAAAAAAAGCTATCAGTGGCTTGAGTTATGTGGTACTTGAAATTGAATCGTTTTTAATTTCAGGCCAATCCGGATGTGTAGATTTTCGATAGGTCGGTGGGGCCGAGTGGGTCGATCCAGTTTTGAGCCACCTCTAAAGTTGATTATATGTTTCTTTAGTCCATGGTCTTCAAATTGTGGTTCAAATCCATGCCACCCTTGACTCCATGATACAATCACTAATAGTGTCGGTGTCTACATCGTTTAAAAGGGTCATGTGAAGCAGCACAGTGCAGCCCCCTCACCTTAGATTAGTCACTAACCCGTCCAACCTTCCGGTGTCATTGCTCCCCCCCCCCACCCCCCCCCCCCCCAATTTGTATTTTGTAAATACATTTCTAAAAGAAACTACACCAAGTCGCCTCAAACGTAAACATGTACATTAGTAACATTACTGCTCCCCACCTCTATGGAGCATTTGTTTAATGGAATGGGGGAAATACCGGTACATTTATCAATTTTTCCCCAAATTAACGCAGACACTCAACACGATAGGTGCCAGGATCAAACTGAGATGGGGAGAATTTGTTTCCAATTCCAGGTATTCAGTAGCCTAATGGCCATGTCAGATCGACTGATTGTGCCTGAAAATCAAGACAATTTTTTTTTTGGGGGGGGGGGGGGGAGGGGGGGGAGTTGCATTGTGAAAAAAAGAAAAGAAAATTAATTGTTGTGATTTTAATAACTTGACATAAGTTGACAATGCCATTTATGTACCCACCGCACAAAACGATTACAATCAGAATATCTATTCACTCATCTCCAAAATGGCCATGCCGAACGGTAACTGACCGTGCCTGACCCCCTCCCCCCAACCACACACACCTGTATAGAATCATTCAAGCTTAACGGTACGTGAACATGCCCGACCTATGTTTTAGGAAATCCCTGATTGTTGAAAGTAGATGCATGTAGTTTGGGCGTGGGGTGGGGCAGGTACTCGTAGGGTGTACAAAGAGTTGCAAAGGCCTCCATGTAAATACTTAGGTTAAGTTGTTTTGAGAATCCTTTACTATCGTGTCCTTTCTGCCGTTTCCTCCAAACCAAAAAGTTATATTTTTCGTGAGTACTACAAGTTTACAACGATATGTGGAAATGTTGATCTACTTGGCTTCAGGTTTTATCTCTTTTTGAGAGGGTAAGAATAAATAAAACAAACACTCCCTACGATGATTTTGTGAGGAATTTTATTATCCACACATGAGATTACATCATAAATGTGTCAAGATATTCATTCCCTGAATTCATGATGAGGCCAGTGGAGAAATGTCCGTTGGGGATTATCTGCATAGAGAAATGTCAGATGGGGAAATTGCAAACAGAATTTCTATTAGATTTAGTTAAGACAACAAGACCCTGCCAAGTTTTGTCAGTTCAGCGGCCCTTGCCCCCCTCCCCCCCACCCCCTCCCCCCCCCCCACCCCTTCATGCTACATTTAAAGTTAAAGTAAAAATGAAGCATAAATTGTCAATGTCATTAAACGAGACTTCACAAAAAAAAAATGTCCACCTATTTCTTCCAATTTGAGTTATAATATAACAATAACATGACTGTCAAGGGCACTGCGGGTTCATCAGCTGCCCAACAGAAGTGATTAACAGCGTGGAATCATATTATACGGGTGTTCTACAATTGTCGTATTGCGTCCGAAATTAAGTCGGTCGAAAATGTCAAGGGTTGAATCGACATTTAACCACCATGTCAACATGCGTTGCCTGTCCCCATAGGCATGCATTTCGACTTTGGTTTCCATTTCTTCTTTCCGTTTCCATTCTTCCACAACGCTACACAGTCATCATTTCTTCGTTTCAATTTTCTTTTCAAAATATAGCTTTAATTTGTTTTCTTTTAATTTTTATCTCTCCACATGTAAACAAAGTAAGGACGGAGTGTCGCAAAATAGGTAACGTCGGACCAGATTTCTGTTTCTCAAAACACAATTTGCCTTGGAATTGCCCGAATTAGCATATACCCATATTCATTCTGTATTTGTGGAGTTTTCTATTTATAGAGAAAATGCGTGAGTACACATGTATATTTATGTTGATTGTGGCAATTGTAAAATCGCGACTGTGTTGATTATCGTGTTCACACTTGTAAACTTAATCGGGAATCTGCATCGCTTCAATCGCGCTTTAATTGTTGTAAGTCTCAGAAACCTCTTCATGTCGATCTCGATTGCGTTACGACGCGGTCGATAGTCCTCTTCCACTTTTGTGATCACACCACTGTATTCCAGCCGATCGGGTCATCTAAAAATGTAGGTTTACCGGGAATTCCTCAGTGTCAATAAATTTCACATCGCCATTCGTATTTAAAAATTAAAATGGAAAAAATTAACTTGGATTATCAACAATTTGCTCACAATAGCTTGATCCAGAGCGGAGTTTAGGTATGGCAACGTCCATTTCATGAAATAATATGCGAGGGTAAAGTAAAAATTACTGCCTATGTTCATGATATAAACAATGAATACGAAGGATAATAGGTATCGAGAAAAGTTACGTGTCCATCTCAGACCAATATTATCATTCAGTGACATGATGTATACGGCTAAAAAAATAGTTGACTATGAAAAATAATAGACTATAGCACCTAACCTTACACCAGTTATTCGATTCATCAAATAGGTGAGACAGTCGAGTGTTTAGTCAGGGCATATATTTCGACGAGAATCCGAGAATCGATTCGCACAAAGGTTCGTGCAATAAAACCGGCGAGAATCCATGTAGACAGGGTAGCCGCGGGTCCTTGAAAACCTGGAATGTCCTTGAATTTGAAACGCTATTTTCAAGGCCTTGAAAGTCCTTGAAAACGAGGTATATCAGTAAAAGGTCTTTGAATGTCCTTGAATTTGATCGCCGATTTATCACAAGCATAATAGCGGTCCGAAAAGGAACGAATAAAATTTGTTGACAAGTCCAAACAAATAGGTGTTATTAATATTAATTAACTCTTAGCACTTGGTCGGCTCATGTTTATTAGTACAGAGGGGGCTTCCCTGGTCGAATTATTATAACAACCAATGAAAACCTTTTGATTTCCGCCGGAATCGTCATGAGTTTCCATATTAAGTAACGCACATGTTCCAATACTTTGTCTGACAGGGGGACAAAACGTCCCAGTTTAAAAAATGGCGTCATGAATTGAAAATAATTTATCAACTTTCTATGACATTATTGGGGATTCTGAATCGGATGAGGATGGTTTTCCTGGATATTCTTTCACAAGAAATATCAATGAAGACTTGTCAGACGAATTCGAGTCGTGTGAAAGCGATTTGGAAGGAAATGTAAATGCCGGCGAATCAGCTGATCAATCAAGCATGTGTGTTCATGCTTACAAAACATTGAATTTGGGGGGGCTCGTTCCACCACCCATGGTTAAAAACATTTGACGAGTCCACAGGCATTCAGTTTTCTGTGGATGGCAATGAGCGTGAGTTGGACATTTTCAGTAAATTTTTTGACCATGATTTTATTGAGCCGTGCTCTTCACAAACAAATTTATATACCAAGCAATACATTGAGAAAAACCCAAACATGAAACCATTCGCACTTGCCCGATCTTGGGTGGATACATTAGAGATGCGACTGAAATGAGGGCTTTCATAGCAGATGAAACAGCGGTGCTGGTCAAAACGTCACACGACCAAAACGTCACATTTCGAAACGGTCAAAACGTCACATTTTTTGGTCAAAACGTCACATACTTTTGGTCAAAACGTCACACACTTTTTGGTCAAAACGTCACATACTTTTGGTCAATAGTCACACACACAGACAGCAAGATAACTATTCCTTGTTCTGTGCCCAATCAACAAATCGAATGAATGAAAGGCGCTCACTTTTGCTGAAAATGATGAGTTCGGCCTCGAATGAATAAATGAAGTTTCAGTTTCAGTTCAACCGCTTTCGACCCTACTGAGCTTGTCCCTTTTTCTTCTTTTTCCTTGGTGTTGCTCCCGATTGTGAATTTGATTATGTTTCCTTTGCCAAAAGATTTCTCTGAATTCGAGACCCTTTGCGATCCGAATAACTTTATTTGCTTATGGATCCACGAGAGTTGGAAGAGAAAGCCAACAGAAGAATGAAATGAAAAATTGGCTCAACAGCGCCTCCCCCCCCCCCCCCCCCCCCCCCCCTTTTCTATGATATGGTTGATTGGCCCGCCCAACTGTGTTTTTCATAGGTACCATGGTATTACCAGGGTAATTTGGAATTTACCATGGTTTACCATGGTACTTTTTTTTATAAGGGATCACCATCCACTAAACGCCGGGACGCCAGGCGAGAGAGGAGAAGAGCAGAGACAGAAAAACAGAAAGAAGCCTGGGCTCTGACAAGGAAGATGAAGGCAACCAGGAGGAGATACCATCGGCCGAATTCATAGAATTCCTGGATGAACGCGCCATCGACCTCTACTGATCCCTTAAGCTTGACTTCGTCGGTTCCATCAGGAAATACATTGAGGACACCTCAGAAGAAGGTGAAAATAAAACTAGAGTTCTAGCATATCCAGAGAAGCTCTAAGAGGCCTTGAAAGTCAGGGCGCGGGACTTCCACAGACACATGAAAAAAGTACTCACCCGGAACAATAAAACCAAGAAAAAGGGCAAAATGAGCAGACGCCATTAACCCAACCTGGCCATTTTCCTCCTTTTATACGCTCATACACGTCGCTAAACCTCAAACAGTGAAAGAGGGTCGAAAGGGGCTTGCCTCAAACCGTCCACGAGCACCTTCGGCGCGCGAAACCATTCATCTTCTTGTAGTGTTGTGAAGTGTATACTGTGAGGGAAAATTAGCTCACTCAAAGCGCTTGTTAACTTTATACATTTATTCACATTTAGCGGCAGAGCCTCCAAGAAATATTTGAGAATTAACTATTCGAAATCCACGAGGCAAGGCATTGACAAATTGATCACAAATTTACACTGAACAGCGAGGTAATTTTGTGCGTGGTCAGTTTGTTTCATTACCTCGTGGATTTCTAACAGTTCTGATTCAATTCTTTGAACTCTCTTGGCTCCGTCCACTTTGCAGTTTTTGAGACCACCCACCAAAGAAAATGTTTCTCGTGTTCAATATATACCGAAAAATATTCATGCATTCATTGGTAGCCATTGTTGATACATTTTACTGAAAAAATAATGTATATTTTTGATCGATTTTTATTTATTCCATTCTCACCAGGCATATCATTAGTAACCTTGCCGAAAATTTCGACATCTCATTATCTCATTACGTATACACTCCACACGAAACAATTATCCCAAAATCGACTGAGTGTGTTATGTGTAATTACATAATGTCAGACGTCCACTCACTAATCAGAGTTGATTGGACTGTATTGGGTAAAGATTCGCCAATTAACATATTAATTTCTGTTCACTAAATCATTTTTTGGTACCTGATACATTTTGTTTGGGAATTTTGTATATCAAATAAAATCTTTAAAGGTGAAAATCGGTTCGGTAAATCCTGTTATTTTGTGTGATAAATTTGACCCCAAAAATGAGAATTTCGCCGATCACCTGCAACAGTGTGGCTCTTCCGTCAGTTGGATGTACATTGCATGAAATATTCTGAAGTCATTGGAGACCGGCGAACAAAC
Organism: Pictodentalium vernedei; assembly: GCA_031216915.1. Classification (NCBI taxonomy): domain Eukaryota; kingdom Metazoa; phylum Mollusca; class Scaphopoda; order Dentaliida; family Dentaliidae; genus Pictodentalium; species Pictodentalium vernedei. The sequence continues at coordinate 27,793,531 of CM062291.1, read as the reverse complement.
TCAGTATTCAGTATGTTTTTTAACAGACACGGAAAGTTACTTGCCGTGGAGAGTTATGATTACCAAAACACCTTATACAGTAGACAAAACAGTGGCAGGCAAAAGTGTTATTAGTCTATAATTTCCACCCACAAAAAATAAACCCACTATTTTTAAGAAAGAGCATACCAACCACCAGGAAGCTTTCTGGCATTAGTGTCCACCCAATGGGGATAGCAAACGGCACTTGCCGTAAGATAAATTCTTGAATGACTAGATTTTCATATTTTGGGTCAAACACGTCGCTTATGACCCCTCATTGGAATGAGCCCAATAAGCTTGTTACAGTGAGGATCATAAGCTGTGTTTTTTAGCTCAACTTTGACGAAGTCAAATTTGAGCTATTGTCATGGCCCGTCGTCCGTCTGTCCATCCGTCCGTCCGTCCGTCCGTCCGTCTGTCCGTCTGTCCGTACGTCAACAATTGGCTATGGCTCGGGCTAGAGGTCGTATTTATGAACCGATCTTTACGAAACTTCTTGTGTACCTTTGTTATGACCCTGGGACGGGAATGAGTGTTTTTAGGTGTGGTCCAAAATTCAAGATGGCTGCCAACGGCCATTTTGTACCGATGATGCAAAAATCAGTTTTTTGTACAGAACTTCTGTATGAAAGTTCTGATTTGAATAAAGTTTTGTATAAATGTTTAGTACCATGGGATACATCACATATAATACGGGTTTTTTTCTCGTGCGTAAATTATGCAAATTAGACTGACTTTGATTTATTTAGTGTTACTTTCAGAGCTGTAAGTGCCAAGCTGCTATGGCTCGGGCTAGAGGCCGTATTTATGAACCAATCTTTACGAAACTTCTTGGGTACCTTTGTTATGACCGTGGGATGAGAACGAGCGTTTTTGGGTGCAGTCCGAAATTCAAGATGGCTGCCAGCCGCCATTTTGTACCGACGATGCAGAAATCTGTTTTTTGTACAGAACTTCCATATGAAAGCTCTGATTTGAATAATTTTTTGTATGAATGTTTAGTACCATGGGATACATCACATATAATACGGGTTTTTTTCTCGTGCGTAAATTGTGCAAATTAGACTAATTTTGATGTTTTTTGGTGTTACTTTCAGCACTGTAAGTGCAAATGCCAATACGCCTCGGGCTAGAGGCCGTATTTATGAACCGATCTTTACGAAACTTCTTGGGTACCTTTGGTATCACCGTGAGACGAGAACGAGTGTTTTGGGGTCTGGTCTGAAATTCAAGATGGCCGATGGCAGCCATTTTGTACAAAATTAGGTGCAATCAGATTTTTGCACAGAACTTCCATATGAAAGCGCTGATTTGAATAATTTTTTGTGTGAATGTTTATTACCATGGGATACATCACATATAATACAGGTTTTTTTCTCGTGCAGAAATTATGCAAATTAGATGAACTTTGATTTTTTCAGTGCGACTTACACACAGTAAGTACACATGTCAATACGGCTCAGACTAGAGTCTGTATTTATGAACTGATCTTCACGAAATGTCTTGGGTACCTTTGTTATCACCTTGGGATGAGAACGAGTGTTTCTGGGTGCGGTCTAAAATTCAAGATGGCTGCCAGTGGCCATTTTGTACCGAAATTAGGTCTAATCAGTTTTTTGTACACAACTTCTATGCAGCTCAGATTAGAGGCCATATTTATGAACCAGTCTTTACGAAACTTCTTGGGTACCTTTGTTATCACCGTGGGATGAGAGCGAGTGTTTTGGGGTGTGGTCCAAAATTCAAGATGGCCACAAGCAGCCATTTTGTACCAAAATTAGTGCAATCAGTCTTTTGTACAGAACTTCTGTATGAAAGTTCTGATTTGAATAAATTTTTGTATGAATGTTTATTAACATGGAATACATCACATATTGTAAGGGGGTTTTTTTTCATGCAGAAATTATGCAAATTAGATGAACTTTGATTTATTCAGTGCTACTTACATAATGTAAGCACACATGTCAATATGGCTCAGGGCAGAGGCTGTATTTATGAACCGATCTTCACAAACTTCTTGGGTACCTTTGTTATCACCTTGGGACGAGAATGAGTGTTTCTGGGTACGGTCCAAAATTCAAGATGGCTGCCAGTGGCCATTTTGTACCAAAATTAGGTCCAATCAGTTTTTTGTCACAAGTTCTGTACAGCTTGTATTTATGAACTGATCTTCACAAAACTTCTTGGGTACCTTTGTTTTCACCTTGGGACAGGAACGAGTGTGTTTTGGGGTGCCTTTGTTATCACTGTGCTATGAGAACAAATATTTTGGGGTTCAGACCCACTCTGGGACTAAGATTTCTTTTCTAGTTTAGCATCTGACTGTCACCCACCTTGACAATACTTTACCTATATATTTGTTACAGGCAACGGTCAGTATTTATGTACAGACCGTTACAATACTTTATATGTACCTTTGTTATCAGGTCATTACCTAGATGTTTGTCATTGCTGTGTCACATACTATACATGTACATGTCTTTGTCTTGACAAGTTGAGCTACAGTGTCATTGACACTTTCATTTAAAAAAAGAATTGAAAATACATAAAGTTTGAATGGAGAATTTTGTATTTACGGTGGGTCGGTTTTGGCAGTTACGTCGGGTAAATAGTTGACAGAAAGCTTGCTAGCAGTTTTCCAGCTTTTTCCAGCATATTGGACGATTAATTTTTTTAATGAATAATACATTCTCATTTTAGTTCATCTAAACTATTTCGGTAAAAAGCTCACGCTACAATAAAAATTAAATCACCGGGTTTTAACTTTGAAGTGTTCAGGCACTCGGCACAGTATAGAAACCATAATCCCATGCCGGAAAAGCTATTGCCGCAGCGAAACGCCAGGATGTATCGCCAAGACTGTCACATTGTTGTTTCAAAAACACTGTACACCCAGAACACATTTTATTCACTGAAATACTCGTTCTATTCCATAATTTCATTTACGAGAATGAATGAAGACAAGATCATTTCGGCGGAGACAATCCGGCCTTCAATTATCTGGGGGAGGGTGTAGGGGGTGGGGGGGGGGGGGATCCAAATCATATATCAGCGAAAATGACGGGGTGTTAACAAGTGCGGTTTTGTATGCAACGTACACGTAATGATGATTTTTTTCTCTGCCTATAAACTCTGAGAGGCATGAATCGCTGCGGCTAATTCAGTTCTGCGTACTTCACAACATCCAAATGGTCCCGACCAACACATTTGTAATTTCAAGCCCACCCCCGCCATTAGTAAGTTGGCCACTTATAATAATAAATATAAAATGTGTGACGTTTTGACCAAAAGTATGTGACGTTTTGACCAAAAAGTGTGTGACGTTTTGACCAAAAGCATGTGACATTTTGACCAAAAGTATGTGACGTTTTGACCAAAATATGTGACGTTTTGACCATTTTGAAATGTGACCAGGGCTCGATTTAACTGGATTAGCATAGCACTTTGCTCTCCAATTTCTGAATTTTGCTATCCAAGATTTATTAGTTTCAAGTGCTTTTGGATCAACTGCTAATCAATTTTCCAGGGTAAATAGTAAATTGCTATTCAAAATTTTCAGATTAAATCAAGCCCTGAATGTGACGTTTTGGTCGTGTGATGTTTTGACCTGTTCCCTGAAACAGTTGTCACAGTGATGAAAATGTGCGCACCTGTTTGCTTGACAAACAATAAGTTGTAAATTTTACCTCTGTTCACAACTTGTGAACTGAGGTAAAACTGACTACTTATTGTAAAGGGAATATTGCAAATGGGGCATTTCAGCCTTAGGACATTTCGGCCTCGAGGCGTTTTGGCCTCGAGCCGGTCCTTGAATATCCTTGAATTTTCTTCAAAAAGGTCCTTGAAAATCCTTGAATTTTGTTTCTGGGGGAACCCTGGTAGATTCTTTCTGTACCTCTGCTAGGATTCGCGTGAAAAGAATTGAGTCAATTTAACCCTTTATTTAACACAGCGGAAACAAATTAACCAGCAGAAGGCTAACATGACCTGATATATCCTGACACTATGTCAATAAAATCTTACAAATATGGCTGTCATTGGAACCGGCTCACTGAGCTGGTTCCAACGACAGCCATATTTGTAAGATTTTATTGGTAAATATTGTTCATTTAATTATTTTATCATCTATTTATTATTTATTGTTTAAAAATTATCAAATTTAGTTTTAAAAATTAAAAAGGTGTGTTGGGTAAAAGGTTAACATGCTTTATCAGTATACAACAGTGGTTCAACCATGGTGGCCTCATGGAATCCTGGGACACTCGTAGTAGGTATGGATTCTTGCAACCATTTTCAAAAACCAAATGGATTCTCACTAATTTAGACGAAATATAAGCCCAGTTAGTATGAGTACAGACACAGTTTCTGAAACTCGGACATTGTTGACGGAAACTAAAAAAGTAACTGCTTTTTTTTGCCCGTGCGCGATCGATCGTTCGCTGCAAATTGTAATTGCGTGAGTGATTGCACATCATTAAAATGAAGGTCTGCATGGGTTGCTGTTTTGGAAAATTCCGGGGATAAAAAATAATCGGGTTTGATGTAGGGCTGCAATGATACACCTCTCTCACGATGCGATATGTATCGCGATATTTTTCACGATACATTACATGCAGTACATTGAGAGTGAATTATCATTAATAAAAGGCCCACAAACTGCAGAGAGTCCAACTTTCATTTGACCAGTAACATCTAATTTCTTTTTTAGTGCTTGGGAAAGACAAATGAGTTTCAGCCAATGGACCTCTGGGAGTCTGGGTGCAACTCAGAGGTGAGAGGTCTGTTGCCTCAAAATATGCTTATAATTTTCACAGAGTTGATATTTAAGGTCAAAACTAGCACATCAATAGACCAGTTTCTTATGTAATGTTTTTGGACCACAATACCTCCTCACATAGCAAGATTAGAACAATAATGCGAATCTGAATCCAGTGACCTCCCCCCCTCCTTCCCAATGACAGGGCTCAAAACATAATTAGACTGTACATCCCCCACCCTCGAAAAGTGTCACACGTTGAAAATGCTCCATGAAAATCTCTCTATCAATGGAAAATTGCATAAACATATAACAAAGCCTGACTAGAGTTATCCCTTTCAAAAATGCATGAAAATCACATTGCAGTTGGTCAATAATGGTGATGTGTCATTGCGAGAGCAAATAGCTCCTGTGATTGATTTTGCGAGAGCAATTTTTCACTCCCGCAGTCCTCACGAGGCGAGAGCAATTGCCCTCGCACCCGCCTGCTCTCGCAATTTGTATTTTACGAGAGCGAAAATCTGCTCCTGTCAGTTACATGAATTTGGCAGGTCAGACATAGTCTTTCGTCAAGAATTCATGGAGAAGAGAGCAAATTGCTCTCGTAAATGGTTTTTATGAGAGCAAATTATTGCTCTCGCTGTATATTACTCGTGAGAAGGTCTGCTCCCTGTGCAATATATATTCGTGAGAAGTTGATTTTGCGAGAGCAAATTTTCACTGCCGGTGCAATATATTCGTGAGAAGGACTGAATATCATTTTATTTTTTTGTTCTTTTCTTTTTTCTCTCATTGGAACAAGCTCTTTGAGCTCGTTCCAGTGAGGGGTCATAAGCTATGGTTTTGAAGAAGAAAAAAATTTGGAAAAATAATTAGACTGTCGTCTGTAAGTAGCATTGGGTAAAGGATATTAGTATATGGGTTAATAATCAGTGAATGATTTGATTCTGAAATTAGGGAAAAAACATACGGTACATTGTAGTCAAGATTTTAAGCAACTATGCACATTACTGTGTATTAATAAATTCAGTTCACATGAGTTTCCAATGTTCAGACGAAAATTTGGAGGTGACACTGCGACAGGTAAGAAAACAATTCAGCTGAAAAATGTGACGTAGAAATTTTGGAACATTTCAAGGCCTGAATGGGTGGGGTTAAAGTTTCTGATTCGGGCCGAAGTTACCGTGGGTTGAAGTTACTGGACACCGACATCCTGACTCAAACCTGCCTCCACAATTCTACGCCATCTTGGATACCATGTCCATGTAATGTTGTTTACATCATTTAAAATATAACTTCCCAATTTGATCACCAAAAACTAAGTGTCCTTACATGTTGGTTATAAAATGATGTGTCTACACCATCTTGGATACCATGTCCATGTAATGTTGGTTGGTGAACTCCAATGTAAGTAGAAGTCTTTTAAAGTGACAAAAGATATTGTCAGTAGTGTTGTAAATGTGAAGTATATGTATAATTTTTGTAGAACTGTCAATGAACTGGAAGTATCTTGAATAAAATGTCTGTGCTCACAAATCCTAGAGTATGTTGTTTCTCTTTCCCATAACATGATGAGATTTTCAAGTAAAATAGATTCTTGCATATGGAAACAAAATGAAGAACTATTGAAGATATTTCAAGTATTTATTACGAATATTATATATATATATATATATACAAGTGTGTCTATATATTAGTACACATACATATAAGTAGATACAAGTGTATAAAGATCTATATAAGTATGTATTTATAAGTATATAAAGATATATCAATGAATAGTATTTTATAACAAGAACATATTAAATGTATATAAGAACATCATATTATAAAGATATTACACAGAGAATATTATTATTTTTTTTTTTTTTTTTTCTTTTTTCGTTTTTTGTTTTCGTGGCCCCACCCAATAAAAAAAAAATCCGGGTGGGGCTTCGGAAAGAAAAGAAGCTGACTTACTCAGACTGTCCCACCCAAGTGAGAAAACCTGGTGGCAACTGACTTTGACACAGTCCACACAAGATGACTCAGCATGCCTGAAGACAATTTAGTCCAAAGAGCTATGGCACTGCTGCTACACACAAGGAAAAATGGTTTGAGGAGGTTTTCTTATCACACTCTGGAAATGTATTTTTTTAATGACAGTCACAGGCGTCTCTGCACTAACAGGAAAATCCTCCATTTAAAAAAAAAGATGCATTTCCAGAGTGTGATTAGAACCCCCCCCCCCCTCCTCCAAACATCATGGACTCTTAACAGTGCCATAGCTCTAGGGGTAAAGCATCCAGACATGCTGGGTCATCTCAAATTTCCTGTGCCTCAGTCAACTGTCACCAGGTCCTCAGTCAGGTGAGACAGAATCAGTAAGTCAGAAAATTACTAAGTTAGTGGGCAAGTGGGCTTTTCCAAACCTCAGTAATGTTGGGCTCTGTGTAGCAATCCATTTTTGTCCTTGCAAGTCTTGTGATCAATAAAGTGACATGGTATGCAACCACCCAAATGGTGGACATCATCCTATACACTTACTGTATGTGCATCAGTTTTTTGGCTGGCCTTTAAATTTGAATCATAGAACTTCTAAAAGATAGATTAATCTAAAATGGATTAATCTAAATAGATTAATAGATTAAAATAGATTAATCCAAAATGGCTGCTGGAATCCATGTTTTTCAACAGAATTCAGATAAAATTCAATAGCTCACATCTAGTCATCACTCCAAAGCTACATATGAAATTTGAAAAAGATTGGGTGAGAGATGCGGCCTGTAGGGAGTGCTAATGGAATTGTTGACACTTTACATGCCAAATCTAAGATGGCCACTGTCGGCCATGTTTTTTAACGAAATCCGGAAAAATTGAGTCGGGTGAGAGCCACGGCCTGTAGGATGTGCTAAAGGAATTGCTGGACAATTTGTATCCAAATCCAAGATGGTCACTGGCGGCCATGTTTTTGCGTCGAAATTCAAAAAAAAGGATAACTCCCATCTAGACATTTCCCCAAAGCAACGTATGAAATTTGGGACTGTTCGCATGTGACCTGCAACCTGTCGAGTGTGCTAAAGGAATTGCTGGACAATTTATATCCAAATCCATGATGGCGGCCATAAAACAATGAAATTCGAAAAAAATCGATAGCTCCCATCTAGACATTGCCCCAAAGCCACGTGAAATTTGGAATTGATCGGGTGACAGCTGTGCTAAAGAAATTGTGGTCAGACAGATGTGCGGACATACAGATGGACGGATGACAGATCACAACCCTATAAATTATTGTGATGAATCGACGGTAACATGGTCTGAGGTTTGCAGTAGGGCTGTCACGATTTTTTAATTTAGGAATCGATTAATCGTCGCAAATAATCGATCATAGTCGATTAATCGTACCTAGATGACCCCCCCTCTCCCTCTCTCTGACGTTGATAAAAAATGAAGTTCAAGTCAGCTGACCTACCTCCGGTAAACAACGAAGAAGATCCTCTTTTAAGTACATTCAAAGCTTTGATGTTCTGAACTTTTGAACCGCCAGTGTAATAATCAAGACCGGTCGGCAGTTGCGAACTTCGCAACTGCCGACCGGTCTTGATTATTATTGAGGAGGAGGATTTTAGCCTTATTGGAACATATCCCAATACAGTTAAAACTAGAAGTCCTGTCATGAAATGTGCATAAATAGCACGTTAATCTACGCGTTATTACCATAGTAAGACTATCAAATTCTGTACATATGGCCTGTGCGCAAGCAATGTTTCAGCCAATGGACCTCCGGGTTACCCGGAGGTCCATTGGCAGAAACATTGCCTGTGTTTGCTATGAGTAACCAGGTGAACCTGCCGTGCTTTGGATGCCATTCGATATGGCAATTGCATGCTGCAATTCTTACGTGCAATTAAGCCTAGATAAGTGCACAGTTCATGACAGGACTTATAGTTCTAACTGTAGCTCATAATTGACGTCAGGTTGAGCTAAAAAAAGTTTGAAAGAGTCAAGCGAGACCAGAGCACAAAATTACAGGTACTCTCCCTGCACACCTCCTCAGCATTAGCAAGCGCATTGTGCAAACTACTATGATGTCAACTCCTTTTTTTCTGCCATCTTGCAAGGTCATATTCAGTATATCAGTGAATATTCTATCCTTTACTCAAGCATCTAATTAATTGCATTTCTACTTATGCTAATTTTACCTTGCATTCTCTTTGTGCACCTCAGTATTTTCGCCTGAGAAAATGCGACCGGCGTTGATCAGTTTTCTGCCAGTGAGAAATTTGGTGATTTTATGGACCTTGTAGGGTTTTCCCGTTTCATCAGATTTCTTTTCTCTCACCTTTTTAGCTCCGCCTGACAAAGTTAGCAGAGCTTTTCTGATATCGAGTTGTCCATCTGTCCGTCGTCCGGCATCAACATTTTGTTTCTCCAAGCCATAATTTCTTTACCACTGGATATTGTTTAACAAAACTTTATAACAGTATGTATTGTCACTAGGCAGTGTGCCATCAATCATGTCAAGGTCTGTATCCATCAAGGTCAAGGTCACAGGCGACATGGTAAAGGTAACACTCAACGAAAACGTCAACATTTTCTTTGTCCGAGCCATAATTACTTTACCATGATTATACTACTCGAAGTTTGCTAAGCACCAAGTATATCCAACTACCTGTTTTACGTTTTAGTTGAAATATTGTTATGAAAAGTGTATATATTGTATATTTAATTACATCTTTAATGATTTAAGCACAGAAATTAAGATTTTGTTTGTGTTTGACATTATTTTTTAGCTTTTGGATATGATAACCATGGAAAATGGATATTATTGATAAAAGAGGAAATTTTTCAAATTTGCCAGAAAGTTGACGGAGCGATCTGATATGGGTTCAACATCGAGTATGAGACCAATTATTGTTAATTACAGCTTGACAAAGCCTTCTCATGCTCCCAATCAGGTTCCAGATGGTCCTTGGTGGGATTTTGTTCCATTATTGGACCAGCATGGCACCAAGCTACTGGACACTTCTTGGTTGGACTGGACGGATTGAAATTGCAAGCTGCAACTCATTCCATACATGTTCGATTGGACTGAGGTCAGGGGATCTTGCTGGCCAGTCCATATGCTCAATCCCCTCCCTCTGTCGGTATTCCCAGAGAGCATGGGCAACATGAGGATGGGCATTATCATCCATCAGAATGAATCTATCACCCACTGCACCTGCATACAATCTGACGTGGGCATCCAGGATTTCATCAATATACCGCTGTGCAGTCAATGTACCTCAGCCAAAGACACAGAGCTCTGTACGTCCATCCCAGCTGATGCAGCCACAGACCATGATTGACCCTCCACCATAGCGGTCATGCCCAGCAATGTTGTTTGCATGGAATTGCTCTCCTGGTCTTCTCCATACCCCAGAACGACTGTCTGTATTGTCTAGGCAGTACCTTGACTCATCTGTAAAAAGGACAGGTTGTCAGTCTTCTCTGGTCCATTCAACGTGATCCATGACCCATTCATTTCATGCCTGGTGGTGGTTCTGGGACAGCTGAATGCAAATACATGGTCTTCTCGATCGAGACCACCTTCGTGCAACCTTGCCTGGATAGTCTGCATCAAAACATTTACCCCAGATGCATTCTGAAGGTCACTGCGAAGGTTCCTATGCAGGGGTCAGCCGAGTGGGCGACTTGGGCGAAGAAGTCGCCTTGTCATTCCTCAAGTCGCCTTGGCTTACACTGGGGGCGAAATTCAAGTCGCCCTCCAAAACTTCCTTGGGAGACATGGCAGTTTACTGTATTTTCTTATGTTTTATTTTTTAAAAACACCCGCTTCCGCATTCGCAAAAAAAAAGTAAACACGGCTGCTGTTAAAATCCGTAACACGGCTATGAAAATAGCCTAAACTATCCCAATTTTATATTTCTGAAAAGAATTGTAATGGCGTAGTCGTTCGAACGATTCGCCCCAACTGATAGCAACCAGCACAAAATGGCTATTTAAAAACAAAGTGCCAGCCAAAACAACGAATCACACAAGACACGCATCGAGTTAATTAGAATTTATTAAAGTTAACCACCATTTCAAAACAAAAAAAAAAATGTATTGGAGACAGTTCGTCCATATCGAAATTGCTTGCGGTTACGCTCTGTTCCACTGAAAAATTGGTTGCATTGAAATTCGCCCCACAAATTGCATTGAGTGTTTTTCTTTGAAAACTTGTGAAGTTGTGTTGGAAGGGGATTAAATGTAATAAGGCTACAATAGAAATCACAGGTATTTGGATGGATAAGAATGGCAGACCTTCAAAGCACCAATCGCACTTGTCAGTGTAAGATGGCAGAAAATGTCAGTTTTCTGAACAGTGACATTATTACCCAGCGCAGCCGAGAAGGGAGACAACTGAAATATTTTGTCATTTACCTAAGAAATAAATTAACTCAAATTGTTAATAACGCTTAATTTAAGCAAATTAAGAAGGATATCGAAAAAATTTTAAACTACGCTTTTCAACTCAGTTAGGGCATTCAGAAACCATGAATGACTCAGCTTCTTATATGAACTTGAAATTTATTTTAAACACTTTAAATATTTTTTTAAAAAGAATATACCTTCTACAACAGAGAAGAACACTCTCACCATGGGTCATACTAAATTTCAAATCCACAACGTTGAGGCAAATACAAAATCAACTGCATGGTAACCTTAGTCATCACTGTTAGGCAAAGAGTTAGGGGGTATTCAGAAACCATGAACGACACAGTTTTTTGTGGGATGGGGGGGGGGGGGGGGGGGAGGTGGGATTTTAACCTACATTCTGTTATATACCATCTGACTTAGTTTTGTGTGTGTATGTATGTTTGTATAACTTTTATTTATTTTTTTCTCCACAATTGTGATTTGTGTCTCCTGTGTTCATTTATTTTGTCACGATGTCATATACGTTTTATGTTTTTTTTTTCTGATTTCTCCTTCATGTCCACTGACTTCTCCCTCCTGGATCCTGACTTCTCCCTAAAGTCTCTGGAGGGAGAAGTCACTTCTCCCTAAAATCAGCTGCCAGGCTGACCCCTGTTCCTATGGGCCTGAATGATCAAAAACCGGTCTTCAGCTGCAGATGTTGCCCTGTCTCTGCCACCACCATGTCGTCTGACTGGTGTGCCATACTGCTGAAATCTTGCCCAGGCTCTGGTGATCACCGTATGGTGCACACCAAGGGCTTCACCAACCTGACGATGGGTAGCCCCTTGTTCCACCATCCCTACAGCCCACCAAATTTCTGCCTCAGACAAATCTCTTCCTAACATTTGCATTCACCATATTCAATCATTAAATCACAAGAGTTTGTGTTGAAATGAAGACTGAATACCCTACACTTCTCGTGTACATGTAGACAGTACATGAAAACATCATGGAAATCAAGGGGTACATACTTTCCATGACTGTCACGAAAAGTCTGCCTGTCAAGAGAGCTAATGTAAACACTGGGGACCATCTCAATACATTCCTCAATCATATCCACCAGAAATATCGTAAATGTGTCACAAGATAATTTCACAATGATGTATCAAATATGTGATGCTTAGCAAACTTTGAGTAGTACCGGTATATGTATTGTCACTAGGCAGTGTGCCATCAGTCATAATAAGGTCTGTATCATCCGTCCGTCCATCCGTCCGTCTAGCTGTCCATCCATCCGTCGTCGAATCTGGAATTCAGTACATCTCATTTGTCACAAGAAAAATACGTCTTGCTTTCTTTTTTGTTTGAAATCCACTTTTGTTCAGTCACAAAGTGTATAGTGGAACTCTGTTAGTTGAGAGTGTGGAAATTATTCAATTAACATGTGTATAAAGGTGCATAAAATTAACAGATGTACTTTTTAGCTTAACTTGACAAACTCAAGATAACCTCTTGCCATCACGCGTGTGGATGCCTGTTAGTCTGCGTGTCTGTGAGTCTGTTCACGTTTTCCTTTAGCACAGGCTACACCCCGTAGTTCTTGCCTGATCGTCACAAAATTTCATACCGTATGCGGGTTTGGGGTCATGTCTAGATGAGAATGTCCCTCTTTTCGTCGCAATCGGTCAACCGGTATGGCTGCCCGAGCCCAAAACTCAAAAACAATTAGCACAGTCTACAGGTCATATTTATGAAGGATTTCATTGTATTTTGGCAGGATGCCTCTGTATAATGTCTAGATGAGAACGCCCCCTTTTGGTCCTGATCTGTCAACCGTGATGGCTGCCCAAGCCTGAAAACAAAAAACTTTTAGCACAGTCTACAGGTCATATTTAATATGGAGGAATTTCATAGTAACTTGGTAGGATGACACCGTATGGTGTCTAGATGAGAACTTCCCCATTTGGTCGCGATCTGTCAACCGTGACGACTGCCCAAGCCCAAAACCCGAAAACCTTTAGCACAGTCTACAGGTCATATTTATGGAGGGATTTCATTGTAACTTGGTAGGTTGACTTCATAATGTCTAGATGAGAAGATCCCCTTTTGGATGAGATTGTGATGGCTACAGGGGCTCGAAGCCTGAAAACATTTAGCACAGTCTACAGGTCATATTTATGAAGGGATTTCAATGCAACTTGGTAGGATGACTCCAAATAATGTCTAGATGAGAACGACCCCTTTTGGTCTCAATCATTCAGCCTTGATGGCTGCCCGAGCCCAAAACCTTAAGCATAGTCTATAGGTTGTATTTATGGAAGGATTTTATTGTAACTTTTTAGGTTGACTCCATTTAATGCCTAGATGATGACATCCCCCATTGGTCACGACTGGGCAACTGTGATGGCTACAGGGGCCCGAAGCCTGAAAACCTTGAGCACAGTCTACAGGTCATATTTATGAAAGGATTTCATTTTAACTTGGTAGGATGACTCCAAATAATGTCCAGATGAGAACGTCCCCTTTTGGTCGCAGTCATTCAGCCTAGGGCCCTGCGAAGCTTCGAGTATTCGATTCGATGTCGACATCGCTTTGGTATTCGTATATCGATCTCGAATAGTTTGCCGATTCGTTAGTCAAACGAAGCTTCGAGGAAAATGAATCAGTGTTCGACAATGTCGACATCAGTTGAAATAAGGAGCGAACTCTTCTAGTTTTAATGTTTCTATCAGGAAAATAGTCAAATTTATTGCAAAATTCTGTCGTTTCACTTTCAGTTTCAGATTCCCAGAAAACCACACACCGCAAATTCGCTATTTATAGATTTCCAGGAATTCGTGTGAGAGTTATTCGCGGAATCCCGTTTGCCCAGCGGCTCTGTCCAAGTTGTAACCTGTTCACGCCCATCTATACAACCGAAATATCCAGCTTTGGGCCTAAGGCCTGCTCCCAGTCCCGGAATCTTCTAACACAATAATGGAGACATGTCGCCTGGAGCGCTTCCATTATTGTGTTAGAAAACTGTGGGAGGAAAACCTCTGTAGTTTCTTTGCATTGTTTGGAGTTGGTACTTGGAAGTTGGAATGAAGTAAAAGCAATTTGTGTGAATGAGCACTGCGTCACTATTCGAGTTAACTAATGCAGAAACTAACACAGTTTAACGCCTTCGCTGCTTTTGATGTATACTGTGTTATTGAGTTGAGAACGGACCGAAATCTACAAGACCCAAATTCTGATAATACAAAAACAACCAAACATAACAATAATGTATTTAGGCATGCTAACGTACCTGAAGTTAGCGGCTGTAGCTGACTTCAACCCATGGGAATTAATGTGCCACTTGTATTACATTTGTGCTTTTAAGTCTCATGTTTCAATTTAGTGGTTTGTCTTAAATGTCTCTGGGCAGTAACACCTTAATTTGTCCATATTTATGTCCTGAATTTATTGTCGGGCCAAGTGAACATCTGGATGGCCATTCAACGAGAAAGAAAATTAAAACAGCGCTAAGTTGTCAAGTTATGTCAACGATCTCTTCTCGCAGTGCTTTCCGGACATCTCTGCACAAGATAATGCCAGTTATAATTATTTCTCGAGTTTATCCCGATTCGATTCGATGTCGACATCAGTCCCAATTCGATTCGAGATTCGATTCGAACATAAATTTCCCGATTCGCAGGGCCCTAATTCAGCCTTGATTAATGATGGCTGCACGAGCCCAAAACCCCAAAACCTTTAGCATAGTCTATAGATCTTATTTATGGAAGGCTTTTATTGTAACTTGTTTGGTTGACTCCATATAAAGCCTAGATGATTGGTTGTGATTGGTCAACTGTGATGGCTACATGTACAGGGGCCTGAAGCCCGAAAACCTTTAGCACAGTCTACAGGTCATATTTATGAAGGGATTTCATTGTAACTCGGTAGGATGACTCCAGATAATGCCCAGATGAGAATGTCCCCTTTTGGTCGCGATCATTCAACCATGATGGCTGCCTGAGCCCAAAACCCGTAAAACTTTAGTACAGACTACAGGTCATATTTGTGAAGTGATTTCATTGTAACTTGGTAGAATGACAGTATAATGTCGAGATGAGGAGTCCCCTGTTAGTTGCAATCGATCAACCGTGATGGCTACACAGACCTAAAGCCCAGAAACCTTGAGCACAGTCTACAGGCCATATTTATGAAGGGGTTTCAATGTAACTTGATAGGATGACTCTTTTTGGAATAATTGCACTGTAACTTGGTAACTTTCGTTGACATACATTAACTGTGAGGGCCACATACGTTAACTGTGAGGTCCACATTAACCCACCCCTCAGTTGTTTAGTACAGTCTACACCTCATATTATTTTTATTTAAAACACAGCATATAGGGAACAGAAATTAACATATTCCCAATTACCACAATTCTTGTCTTCTTTCATAATCCTTTCATAAACATTGAACATTATCCTTTTCATCAAATACAACACTCAGACACGTTAAGCCACAGTGTCATTGACACTTTCATTCTGCATTGTAGAGATGAACTAAGAATTTATTTAGTGTGCGTGCGTGAATTATATCGGGGACAATTTTTGACACAGTTGACAGTGTATCATATCAATGAGGAAGATTGAATTGAGTTGATGAAAAATGGGCCTTTGCAAAAATGTGAAACGAATATTTGCAATTCTCCTTTATTTGGTTTTGCTTTATTTTCATTTCCGTGCATTGTTTTTAAACTATATAAGCAACGCTATCTGTACTACATATATATACTTTCATGCCCTCTGCTCAAGTGTTTTAGCAACAGCGAAACGAAAACATTCAGACTACGAAGTCTGACTCACTTTCTTTTGCAGGTGACATTGAATACCTGGTCGAACTAAAATAGACTGCAAGTAGAAAACAATGAAACTGATCATATCAAAAATGCCTACACATTTTTTTTCTAAATTTCAAAGGCTGGAGCAGGTTAGGATCAAGTTTGTTCAAATCCATTCCTTAGTGTTTTCCATAAAATTTGCCTTTCATGGCTTCATTCCTGTGTAGTGTTGATGAACCATGACTAACTGAATGCGATCCAAAAAAACTTCTTTAAACCACTTTGTCAGGTGAGTGCCTCGGGCCCCATGGAGCCTCTCGTTTTTCACAGTATGTTTTCTCTTGCAGTATATTCCCCAGCAGGTCCCTTGCTGACACGTCAGTTTTCTAGTTCAAACATAGTTTTACTTTGTTAAAGGATGTGAACACTGTAATTTAACAGCACATGATTTGATCCTTGCCAGAAGTAACTGGCATTGTTCTTAGGCAAAGCACTTTATCCCTGTTGGCCACATGAGGGCACGGTGAAACTGTGTACTAAGGTATACTGCATGTTAGTGGTGCACTTGTCTTCAACCAATGCTGACCCTTCTTGAGAGGAGTTGTAAGATGGGGAGTCTGGCAGTTACTCGCCCTTGCTCTGTGGTTCTCCAGGCCTACTGTTTTCAGAATTTCGCGTAACCCATTTATCGTTCACATATATGAACTGTTTTCTATCCAAATTTATGCTTCTATGGAAATATCCTGATGAATAGACATGAATCTTTAGGAACAATAATGAGGCTGTGTTTCAGCAATTCAAATACAAATTAGTTGCAATTATAGCCTAACCTTATCATGAGCGAGCATGCTGCAGAAGAGTATGGCATCCATAATCACTATTTGTGGTAGAGACATGAATTATTGTCATTTCACGATTTTGTACCTATGCTACATCTTAAGATGATCAACAGTTTAAAATGATGTTGAGCATCAACCAACCATCAGCATAGGTGTTTGTATCAGTTTGAAGTATAGCTGCTCTGTTGGCCAATAATTGGCCAACAGAGCAGCTACACTTCAGGCAGATGCAAACACCTATGCAGCTGATGATTGGGTGATGCTCAACATCATTCCACCATTCACTCTACATCATTCAACTTTGGCAAAAATTTTTGGGTTACCCGGAGATAATTTGTCGCGACCTGTTTTTCGTTTGCGTGTTTTTCATTTTAGGTAAGCTCTGCGCAACCCAAATGGCCGTTCCCCTCAAATCGACAGGCCTGGTAATCAATGGGTTATCCGGCTTCCTCCAGACATAAAACTGTCCGATGCAACATCGTGTGAGAACCATAAGGTTCTGTCTTCCTGTGGAAGATAGAACCTCCTGGTTCTCACACGACGACAAGGTGACACTGACTGTCAAAAGTGCTAATAAATAAATAAATGATTACTGTCGATTAGAAAACTATGAAACTCCCTAAAAGTTTCAACACTGAATTATATACTTAGGAGGATGAAGGGTACATGTAATCCGCTCTGATCAGATAAACTGAGCCAAATACATGTCTAGTGTCCATTTTGCAGAGTGTATTGTCTTTGTTGCAGGTTGAAGATGAATGGATCTGGTGTTAAACTGATGAATGGTATTGGTGTAGATCATGCAAAGATAATCATTGCTGATGCAGGAGCTCAGTATGAAAAGGTGAGTAGGACGTAGTCATCTGCTATGATGGTGGTTAAGCCATCTTTGATATTTTTAAAGCAAAACCATTCCCCCACTTCCCACCTCCCACCAACACACTCGACACATGTAGTCAAGTTGACGAGGATGAATACAACTAGAGCAAGTTAACTGCTTTTTTCATTGCACTGCTGTAAATAGGCTTTTTATTGCATACAATTGACAGATAGCTTGGTTGGAGACCTTCTTTCACCTGACTGTATGTTGGTGTAAAAATAACAGTAATGTTAACAAAGAAATCTGAGTATTTATTTATTTATTTATTCATTTATTTATTATATCTCCACAATTTTTTTTTTTGGGGGTGGGGGGGGAGTGGGGTGGTGGAGTCAACTTGTCGGTCGTTGTCATCAGTCCATTGCACATGATAACTTATGGAGTGAACTACTTCCACAGTTCTTCATTGCGGATGCAGGAGCTCGGTAGGAAAAGTTGAGTAGGATGTATTGATCTGCTAGTGATAGTGGTTAAATCAGCTTTGATATTTTTCAAGCAAAACCATGCCCCCCACTTCCCACCTCCCACCAACACACTCGACACATGTAGTCAAGTTGACGAGTAGGAATACAACTGGAGCAAGTTAACTGCTTTTTTCATTGCACTGCTGTAAATAGGCTTTTTATTGCATCCAGTGGACAGATAACTTGGTTGGAGACTTTCTCTCACCTGACTGTATGTTGGTGTAAAAATAACTAATGTTAATAGTGTTGAAACGATTACCTATTTTTCATAGTCAACTAGTCGACGGGAATAATCGATTCAAAATTGATTAGTCGGCTTTTCTGTTGAAAACAATTGTCTCAGTAAATTAGGTGATAAGAGACTGTTACATGTGAGTAGATAACTCTTTCATTTAATGGCCCGTTTGACAGGTGTTTGATGAAGTTTCCTTGTCAAAGTCATGAACATAGCTGTTCTCTTGTTCGTATTTTGAGTTTTTTAAAACGTCGTGCATATTATAGCTTTAACCATTCAGTAAAAAAAATACGATACCTGGGAAGTGTGTGCCTCCTAGTCCTCTGTCCGTACAGTGGAAAACGTACCCAATGATGTTAAAACAAGAGTCAGTTTAAGAACGGGAACTCTGCAGAAACTGCAGAGTTATGGTGCTTCAACTGACTCTTGCAGGCCTGGCATTCTGAAAAATGTAGGAGGGCAAAAAATCGCTCTCCTCAATCAGCTTAGGAGAGCAATTAGCTTTACACAGCATTTTAAGTATCCAGTTGAATGAACTCATTGAAACTGAAACCAACAGACTACATCAGTGATTTTATTAACTTTACTAAGGTAAAGCGAAATCTCTTAGGCATCAAGATGTCTCACTCAACAAGCGAACACACACTTGACAAGATCTGTGTGTGTACCCAGACCTGTTGTCCAAGAAAGTCATACGCCTACCACTACCACCTTCAACCCCCCTTGGGGGGTTGAAGGTGGTAGTGGTAGGCGTATGACTTTCTTGGACAACAGGTCTGCTTGAATCTACAGTCACATCCTGGTGCAAGTGCTTCAAGTGACAGGATAGTAGTAATGGTAGTATATTATAGTGTCAATATTCCTTGAATAATTACCCCTCAAACTGTGATGTCAGTTCTTGAACTTGAAACTGACAGAAAAAAAAATATTGCTGTGACCCATTTTGCTCCAAATGATTGCAACTGTGTTTGGGTATGGTTGCAGCCATTACCTTTTACCACTAAACCACTTTCAAAATGAAATTACGTGATGTTATGTGACTTCGAGGTTAAATTACATTTTTGCTTTACAACAAAAATTTAATGTGAGCATAATACATGTAATCTCAGTCATCCCAGGCCAAAATATTCAGGAGGGCAGTTTTTCGCTCTCCTTAATTCTTTCAGGAGGGCAGTAAGGAGAGCTAAAAAATCGCTCTTGTGTGGAGTGCAGAGTACTGTGGATGAATGAGAGGAGAAAGGACTTGGTGTGCCCTAACCCTTTACCTGACGTAACGGCCAAAACCGGCCAGCGGTGAGTCATGTATTTTATTATACCCCGGGCAACAAAGTTGCAGGGGTATAATGTTTTTGACTGGTCCGTCCGTCCGTCAGTTGGTCCTACTTGTTTTCCGGACTTTTTTTCTACACGCTTCCAGATATTGAGCTGATTTTTGGTATGTGAGTCTAACATGGTGGCCTACAGATCAAGTTTGCTTTTTTTTCCGCTCCACTGATTTTTACCGAAATTACGGCCCTTGGACT
Source organism: Pictodentalium vernedei (assembly GCA_031216915.1). Taxonomy (NCBI): domain Eukaryota; kingdom Metazoa; phylum Mollusca; class Scaphopoda; order Dentaliida; family Dentaliidae; genus Pictodentalium; species Pictodentalium vernedei. The sequence continues at coordinate 27,773,616 of CM062291.1, read as the reverse complement.
CTGAAAAATACATCAAAATTACAGTTTTCCAGACTTTTTTTCTACACGCTTCCAGATATTGAGCCGTTTATGGGTATGTTAGTCTAACATGGTGGCCTACAGATCAAGTTTGCATTTTGTTCCGCTCCACTGATTTTTACCGAAATTACGGCCCTTGAACTTTGAAAAGTTCATCAAAATAACAGTTTTGCTGACTTTTTTCCTACACGCTTCCAGATATTGAGCTGATTTTTGGTATGTTAGTCTAACATGGTGGCCTACAGAACAAGTTTGCGTTTTGTTCCGCTCCACTGATTTTTACCGAAATTACGACCCTTGGACTCTGAAAAATGCATTAAAATTACAGTTTTCCGGACTTTTTTTTCTACACGCTTCCAGATATTGAGCTGATGTTTGGTATGTTAGTCTGACATGGTGGCCTACAGATCAAGTTTGCATTTTGTTCCGCTCCACTGATTTTTACCGAAATTACGGCCCTTGAACTTTGAAAAGTTCATCAAAATTACAGTTTTCCAGACTTTTTTCCTACACGCTTCCAGATATTGAGCTGATTTTTGATATGTTAGTCTAACATGATGGCCTACAGAACAAGTTTGGGTTTTGTTCCGCTCCACTGATTTTTACCAAAATTACGGCCCCCATAGACTTTGAAAAGTTCATCAAAATTACAGTTTTCCGGGCTTTTTCTCCGCTTGAATTCTTTCAATACTGTTGAAACTACAGAACACTGTTTTCTGCAGTATTCCTAGAATCTATGTTTATTTTTTAAAAATGATTAGAGCTTGAAATATCGGGGCGCGTGGGGTATGTGAGCGTGCTCACTAAGGTTCTATATTTTTTATATCAATTAAAAAGTGTTGGCGACTTGGATGAGGGACAGAACGCTTGCATAAATTAACGGCATCTTTGAAGTTGTACATCAAAGTATTTTTTTCTTCAACGCGTGCCAGTCATTAGGTTAGGTGAACTCGGTGCTTGTAATGCTGCTGAAATCTGAGTTGTAACATTAACAGCATCAACAAACGACAATGATTGCATTGATATCCACTTCTCAATACAATTTAAAATAGGTCCACCATGAAGCAGAAACACCTGATGTTTGTAATCATTAACCCCAACTATTGGCATTTTACGACTTCATCTTTGAGTTTCCCGACTTGTCGACTAACAGATTTTAGAGTTGTTTTTTCCGAAAATGGAATCGACTTGGACTAGTTGACTAATCGTTTCAACACTAAATGTTAACCGAAAGAAATCTGCGTATTTATTTATTTATTTATTTATTTATTATACCCCCACAAAACAAAATTTTCTTTTGCGTGGGGAGGAATCAACTTGTTGGTCATCGTTGTCGGTCCCTTGCACATGTAAACTTGTGGAGTGGAGTGAACAATGTCCACAGTTTTAGCCACATTTTCCTGAAACTTCACAAAACTGATCAACATGATGAGGAGCAGTGCATGACATAATTTTTTTCCTGATCGGATTCAAGATGGCCAACAAGTGGCCATATTGGATTTTTTTTTGCATAAACTTGAGCAAACTACTACCATAGTTTTAAGCACATTTTCATGAAACTTCACAAAAATGATCAACATGATGATGAGAAGTGCCTGACATAATTTTTTTTTCCTGTTCGGTTTCAAGATGGCCGACTGGCAGCCATATTAGATATTTTTTATGTAAACTTGTTGAGTGAACTACTTCCACAGTTTCAGCCACATTTGCATGAAACTTCACAAAAATGGTCAGCATGATGAAGGGAATTGCGTTACATAACTTTTTTTTTGCTCGGTTTCAAGATGGCCAACTGGCGGCCATATTGGATTTTTTTTTTTACTTAGAAAAATTGTATGCCCCTTTCAGTCACCCGCACTAGGCGGTATGCCACGATGGGGGTATAGCGGGCGATAGATCATCTCTAGTTTATTTATTGAGGCTTAATGACACTTTAACAGCCAAGGTCATATCGTGTTGTGACAGTTTTACGGCTGGAGGAAGCCGGAGTACCAGGAGAGTACCACCAAGCAATGACGAGCAGCTGCCAGCTCCCCAACATCGTAACTCCACACTGCAACACAGGCAGGGTTAGATTGGCTGAAGCCTTGCGCACCATCGACATGCAGTACACCTTGGTACACTGCGTCATCATGCCCCCATGTGGACAATCAGGATTAGGTGCCTTGCCCTAGGACACAACACAAGAGTCCAAATCGATCGCTCAGACGGTCACCCATCCAAGGATTAACTGGGCTTAACTTCGCTGATCTGACGAGAACCGGTTACCGCAATGCCAGATTTTGGGGAAAACATGTTTCCATTACACGAAGATGATATAAAAATATTCTGAAGGATATATAAAAAATTCTCTGTTGCTTCAAAAATAATACACTTTATAACATGTCTGTTCTATGTAATTCCCATCTATAGCAACACTACGTAATGTGGAAAATGAAAATCTGTTCTATCTGTGCAGAACGGAAATCGTTGCCGGACAATTTCTTATCATCCTACCTTACAATTGTTTGCAACAGGCTTGCACTACTGTGGAAGTCCCTAACTCGGAAAAATTCTCTCTATTTTCTTCTTTCCCAAGCGATTTGAGAAAGAAAAGTGGTGCTGAAGCACCAAGAAAAAATAAGCCAAAACTGGGTCGAGTGCGACCGGCACACACCCAGTAGGGGACACTCTTCTCCATGTACTAATCCATGGCTTCCAGAACCAGTGAGCAGACGTATAATCAATGTGTCATTCTATTTTTTTCCGCCATCTTAACAGGATGGTGGATCGTCTCGTTCTTCAACAGCGATACCTTTTGACTCGATGTTAACGATGTTTCCTGTTCTGTTATGTGGATTCATAGCTGTTTCTTCATTATCTAGATATACATGGCTGTGTTTTTATATATTCTCTCGATTATTCACTGTATATTTGTATGATTATTCACTGTATAAATCTCTATACCGAATTCGCATGTGATTTTCGCGTACTGTGCCATTTCGGTCTTTTGTTTATTAATGCGAACCCTTTGGGTTAAACTTTTAACTGAGTTAGGTGTCACCTGGGGGAGGTTGTGGCAGCTTTTCTCCCCTCTGTTGAGGGTAGAATTTCTGCCAGTTCCCTTTTGGCTGATGGGGTACTTTTCTGTTCCCGTCGGACCTTTGTTTCATGCCACCTTACTCTGGTAGCTGGGGGTGTCCTTGGGTTCACCATCCCATTCTTTTGACTCGATGTTAACGATGTTTCCTGTTCTGTTATGTGGATTCATAGCTGTTTCTTCATTATCTAGATATACATGGCTGTGTTTTTATATATTCTCTCGATTATTCACTGTATTTTTGTGATAAATCTCTATACCGATTTCGCATGTGATTTTCGCGTACTGTGCCATTTCGGTCTTTTGTTTATTAATGCGAACCCTTTGGGTTAAACTTTTAACTGAGTTAGGTGTCACCTGGGGGAGGTTGTGGCAGCTTTTCTCCCCTCTGTTGAGGGTAGAATTTCTGCCAGTTCCCTTTTGGCTGATGGGGTACTTTTCTGTTCCCGTCGGACCTTTGTTTCCTGCCACCTTACTCTGGTAGCTGGGGGTGTCCTTGGGTTCACCGTCCCATTCTAAATTACTCTCACCAGATATGCCTAGGACGATCCCTTGCGGCCCATTTCATTGTCTTAGCATGTTGAAGTTTCCCATTATTCATGCTCCACTTTATTTGGGTGTTCTATTGAAAGACCCTGTGGGCTGGGTGGTATTCCACTTGTTGGCTTCTGTTGTGTAGTTTGGGCATGTTGAAGGTTTTCCTCCCACGCCTGCAGGAAGGGGAACGCAGTCGTTCGGGGCCACCCGATTCAACTCTGTCTGAAAACCCCCCTCTTGGGGGTTTTGCAGTTTTTTTATCGCAGTAGCTGCTGATTTTCTGATGAAGAGATGCCTGGTTCCGGGACTTCTGCCCCCCTCAGGTCGACATCTGAGGCTGTCACTGGGGTTGTGTATCCTCTTTTGGAGCCGAGCTATGTTGCTCTCTCCGCTTTTCTGCCTTTGTCAACAGCTGCTGATGTATCTACTCCTGCCGCTACTCTGTCATTGACGTCATCGGTCTCTGTTTCAGCCGGCCTCGGCTTATCCCTGCAGGGGTCTAGAGGGATTTCTGCTTCTTTAACGTGAGGATATCGGCTTCAACCTTCCCTGGCTTCAACTCGGCGAAGTCGGGAGTGGTTGCCGGCTGATCACTCTGCTGTGATCTCTCTGCCGTCGAGCCCAGCAGGTTTGATTTGGATTCAGATGTCCATGGTGGGGTCACTGTGGACTCTGTTGCACTTCCGTCCATGCACTCTGGTCCATCGGCCAGTTTTGTGGGACCAGCTCATTTTTGTGCAGCCTGGACCTTCTGTCCCTCAGAGGTCTGCGGCGACTCTCCTGAGTTCCCACACTTCAGATCCTTGGCATTTCATACCCCTATAAGCATCTGTATTCAGATGTTTCGGCTGCCACCCGTCGCCCCGGTTTGGGCGTTCTAGAGGATCATGACCCTTCGCTGGTTTAGAGGGTCAGATGAGAAGCCACTTTGCCAGGCTGTTCCCATGTACCCACAGATACGGGTTGTGAGCTTAAGGAGACCCCTCTTTGCTCACACAGGTTCTTTCCAAGAGCCTTCCTGTTGTCTCCAGCGAGGCTTCTAGTGGCTTCCAGACGCCCCGTGACTCCACCTCCAGGGATTGAAAGTAGGCCGTTGCTTTCTGATCCCCTGGCGTTCCTACACCATGGAAGGCATTGGCTGGTATGCCTGGCATGGGCTATGTGTCTTCCGACTGAGGCGATAGGTCAGACACATCTGACATTGAGAGCCATCAGTCTTCTGACTTGGGGGCGGCTCTTGACTTTGTGTTTGAATTTCCTCAAACCGTCAGACCAGCGGGAGCTTTCAGCCAGGTTGTGATCATCAGTCACGTGCCTACAGCCTGTGGAGCAACCCGCTTCTGGGCACCTTCGACTGTACCAGTCGGTACAAGTGGTCGAAGCTTTTGCAGCATTGGACTCAAAGCAGAGTTCCAGGGCTATGAACACTTCATCCTTCACTAGGCTGATATCTTTTTTGCCCCCTGTGAGTCATTGTTCCTACGATTCTGCCAATCCGTCGGGCTGCAAGACTTTGACGGTCTTGGATCAGGACTCCACGCCAAGTCGGCGGTTATTCCTATGTCAACTTTGAAGTTCATGTTGGGCTTATCCAGAGAGATGCTGGGCATGCTTTCTCTCTTTGATCACGTCGTCTCTGCCTTGGCTGCTTATCTGCCTCCAGATAAGTTTGATGACATACAGGCTCCTTTGCGTGTGATCTCTAAGAGGCTCATGCATCTTACACACATGTGTGCCTGTAACACGAATAATTTGGATTTATTCACTGGGACGCTGTGTTGGACACAAGCCATCCCCTTCCTAAAGGGCAGGGCTCTGCTCTTCGATCCGCTTTTTTGGTGTGTCCGTGACTATTCAATGATTCCGCGGCGACGGTCCGAGATGACATCCTGCATCATTCCAAAGATCAGCTTGCCAGCTTGATCCACCTTTTGGAGGCTGAGACCGTTCCAAGCCTAACAAACGCCTTTCTGCTTCCTCTGTGAAGTGTAGGGCTGATCCTCCTGCCGCCACTTCTTCCTCTTACTCACGTGGTAAGGGTAAGCAGGATCCTTCATCTTGCAGAGGATGTGGTTATGGTTTCTCCTCTCATGGGCCTTGTGGGGGCTCGAAATGAAGGTTCTCACCTCGATTCGTCCCAGGTTGGAGGAGGGATATCTGAGTTTGCAGATCGTTCGGCCATGATCACATCTGATCCTTGGGTGTTAGATGTTCGCCCCAGTCTGCGGATATCTTTTCTGAGGCACCCCACTCTGTCGAGTGTGCCTCTTCTAACCCAAGTTCCTTCCGACGTTTCACGAAATCAATGAGATAGACATTCTCCTGTCAAAGGGAGTGATTGAGGTCGTCAAGAACATACATTCAGTAGGATTTTATTCCCTCCTGTTCTTGGTGCCGAAGAGAGAAGGCCGACTCTGACCGATTATCAATCTGAGTATCATGAACCAGTCTATCGTTGCTCCCAAGTTCAGCATGGAGACTTTCAGGTCGGTTCACTGCTCCATCCACCAGGGAGATTTCGCTTCCACCATTGACCTGCAAGACTCTGACTTTCATGTTCCGATTCATTAGACATCGCAAAAGTATCTCGGGTTTGCTTTTCTGGGGCGAATTTAGCAGTAAAGGACCCTACTTTTCAGCCTGAACATGGCTCCTTGAGCTTTCATCCGATGTCACATGTGATAGCCTTCCATCGCACTCAGTCCAATGCTGCTCTTCTGGAGTCAAATGTCAACACACTTGAGCCTGCTCACGTCGCTAGGGTTCAGAGTCAACGAGCAGAAGTCTGACCTTGTCCCTTCTCAGTCGTTTTGTCATCTGGGGATGGACTTCCGTACTCATCTGAATACGGTGGCGGTTTCCCGGGCGAAGGCTGTGATTCTCTCGGCTTTCTCCCTGACTTTGACCCAGTCCACGTCCGCAACAGCTCAGAGTATTCTCCAGCTGCTCGGTCTGTGCGGTTCGGTGACAGATCTCATTCCTCTAGGCCGGCTGCATGTCAGACCTTTCCAACACTTTCTGCTCAGTCGTTGGAGGACGAATGTTGATCCTCTGGCTCTGGTGGTTTGGTTACCAACATCTCTTCATGGTCACCTTCTTCCCTGGACAGATGTTCAGTGGATTATGCAGGGTGTTCCGTTGCCCATGTCTGATCATGTTCTGACAGCTGATGCCAGCGATCTTGGATTGTGCGAGACGTTGGATCCTCTGGTCTTTCCCTTCTCGGTGTATGGGACCAGGATCATACAGCTCTTCACATTACCCAGGAGCTTCTTGCTCTTCTGCGTTTCCAGCAGTGGATCCTCCACTTTTCGAATCATCTGGTCCTTCTGTTTTCTAACAATTCGACAGTGGTTGCTTACATTTGGAACCAGGGCGGCATGCACTCGGTTTTCATGTACGAATTGGCTCTGAATCTTCTACTGCTCGCTCAGGATGTCAACGCCGGGGTGGTTGTTCGTCACATTCCTGGTCATCTGAATGTCCTCCCTGTCCTGACGGGGCAGGTTCATTTCCACCGAGTGGATGCTTCGCAGGGCAGTCAGTGTTCCAGTCGCTTTGCGGTCCCTGGGGTTGTCCCCACTTCTATCGTTTTTGGACCCATCGGAACCCTCAGGTGTCCCTGTGTCTAGATCCTCTGGCTTTTGACGTGGATGTTATGTCACTCGATTGGAACGGTCTAATCAGCTACGCTTTCCCACCGATTCCGATTCTGCCTCTGGTTCTAGCCAAGATACAAACCTGCAGTTGTTGAATTCTTCTGATCGCTCCCCTGTCGCCTCAGCGGGTGTGGATCCATGCAGCTCTGCTCTCTGTTGGCGGCAGTTCTGGCGCGTCTCCCTCTAGGTTAGGTTATGACCTTCTTTGCAAGGTCACCTGAGGATGTTTCACGTCGGCCCGACTTCATTGTGCCTTCACGCATATCTTTTGTCAGGTTCTGTCTCCTCTGTAGAGGTTTTTTCAAGACCAACAGTGGAGTACTTTTCTTCAAGGCGACACTCCACTGGTTTAGCCTATGCAGCTAAATGGAAGGTCTTCTGTCGATAGTGTGCTAATCTCTCTGTTGATTATGCTGATCCTCCGATAACACGGATTGCAGAGTTTATGGTATATCTGTTTGATTCTCGGCGTCTCCAAGCTGTTACCATCTAAGGGTACAGGTACATGCTTTTGGAGACCTCTTCGTATGTGGGAAAGCATCGTATTGGCACTAATCCATCCCTCTCCAAGCTTATTTGGCACTTTTCTTTGAAAAGACCTTTGAGTTGGCAGCTTACCCCAAGATGGTATTATTCTTGGGTGCTGCTTTGCTTGGGGGGCGGGGGAGGGGGGTACCATTCGAACCTTTATCCCAGGTGGATATGCTTTTTCTCACATACTAGGCAGCTTTGTCTGATGGCTTTTACCTCAGCCAGAAGGGTAAGTGAGCTTCAAGAGCTCTGCCAACAATGTTACTTTACCACTGATTGCTCCTTTTTTCGCCAGAAACTACTCAACCTCCAATCTGTATCAGGGCTATTCCTTCTGCTGAGGATAATTGCCCTTTGCTCTGTTCGGTTCGTACAATCGCATTTACTTCAACCGGACGCAGTTCATTAGGAAAGACGGGAACAGATATATTTCTGTCTCTTATCCCTGGTTCGACAGAAGATCTCCCCTCAATCCATTTCTAGATGGATTTTGTCTTTCTATTCGTGCATCATCCGCTCGTCTAGCGACTGACGATTGTATTACCAATCGTTTTTCTGCCCATGAGATGTGTGCATTGTCTACCTCCTGGGCTTATGCCAACTCCGTCAGTTGTCAGATGTTATGCAGGCAGACTACTGGAGAAATGCTTCGACCTTCTCCACCTATCTGCGTCAGTTGCAGGAGCAGTCTGAGGACTTTTATTCTTAAGGCCCTCTTTTCTTCTGCTCTGGCTGTCATCAAGCCTAGCCATAAGGGGTCTTGCAAGATCAGTTCCAGCCCTGTTCTTGGTACTGTCCTTTCTGTCTGTGTGTCACACAGGCCCATACGCCACATCTCCCATTGTCATTTACTGATGGTTGTAATGGTATGGCTTTATAGGCCAAAGGAACTCGTCTGTCCACTGTTCCAGTGCAGTCTGGTTATGTGGGGGTTGGTTATGTGATTCCCTCCTCTGGTGTATTCAGTCTCTTGTAAACAATTGTAAGGTAGGTTGATAAGAAATTTAAATTTTATAATAAATTTCTTTTCTTATACCTACTGCAATTGTTCAGGTGGAGGCCCTCCCATCTTCTTTTTAGGGTGAGAATCCTTTCTCCCTGCTAATCACATAAGATAACTCCAATGTTGGCGAATTCAATAGAATGACACGTTGATTATACGTCTGCGCACTGGTTCCGGAAGCTGTGGATTAGTACATGGAGAAGAATGTCCCTCTACTGCATGTGCACCTGTTGCATTCGACCCAGTTTTGGCTTAATTTTTCTTGGTGCTTTTGCACTACTTTTAGAAGAAAATAGAGAGTATTTTTGCGAGTTAGAGACTTCCACTGTAGTTCAAGCCTGTTGTAAACAATTAATTGCAGTAGGTATAATAAGAAAGGAAATTTACTACAAAATTAAAATTTTTGATTAGAAGCAAAATTCTCCAACATAGATTATTTTTTATGGTTGATTAATCATGACTAGCGGATGTTTATGGTTGATTAATCATGACTAGAGGATGGTTCCTTTCGATAATCAGCATTCTGGCATGACCAATATGGCCGCCATGGCAACCATTTGGGAGTTTGGTGACTTTTGATTCTACACAATAATTTGAAAACAATAGGTTCATCTTTAGTGGGTCGTAAGCCAGGATTGTACAATTCTTTTTGAAGGAATTATTGACTTTGTTCAACTAAAAATTTATTCACATGCGGCTGTAAACAATTTCCTTTGGTCGCATTTATGATCAGATCACTTTGAAACTTGGTTTGCTTGTTTGGGTGTGACCTCTAGATGGGAGCTGTCAATTTCCTTCCATTTCTGTCAAAAAATGTTGCCGCTGGCAACGTTCTTCGAACTTAGTTTAGTCAGACCTCAATATTTCCCTTTGGCACACCCTACAGGGCACATTTATGATCGGATTGCTTTATAACCTGGCATGCTTGTTTGGGGTGACTCAGGGTTTGCACAAAAATGAAAAGTCCTTGAATTTCGGCCCTCTCCCTGAAAAGTGCTTGAATTCAGTTTCAACCTTGAAAAGTACTTGAAATCCTGTACAGTGCCTTGAATAGTGCTTGAATTTGGCGAAATGGTGGATTGTGATTACTTTGCCAACTTGAGAACCACTGTTAAACACAGAAAGTCGCAAACCAATCCTCGGAAATAAAGCATAGTTTACGCTTCGTCAAAGTACAGTGTTATCCTTGCATAGTGATTAATATGACCCATTTCGCTCTCCATAGTTTTCCATTCTTCAACTAAAATGTGGGGCATTCTCTTTTCATGCAGTGTTTGAATGATAATGTTCATGTCAATTTTAACCGATCAGAAAATTGAAACTGCAGCATGTGATCTATTTGCATACTATCATGTGGCTTACTGTACACACAGGCTGCTATACTATGGAGAGCATTCAATTAAAATGAGCGGTGAATTGTGTTTTGCAAACTGGTTATTCCAATCAATGTCTGCATCTCTGCCTGCTTCGTTTATTTCATCGTGTCACACAAAAGGATATTTACTGGAAGCGATAATATACCAAAGATTCACCTTGACTTTGTATGAAAATAACAGAGGTATTTGATAATAAATCATGAATTATTATTTGTGAACAATCGAATTTGAATGTCGAATTACCACAAACAACCCAACAACTTTGCAAGAAGTTTCGAAAATTAACCAAAAGGACAGAAATGGGCCTGAATATTACCTGACACACACTCATTCTTGAAATATGCACTGTGCGGAGAGCAGTTATAAAAAGAACATGTCACAGTTCGATTCTTAGAATGGAAAAATAGTCCTTGAAAATGAATGACATAGCCCTTGAAAAGTGCTTGAATAGTGCTTGAATTTCATTTTGCTAAACCTGTCTGAACCCTGTGACTTCTAGATGGGAGCTATCGATTTTCTTCCATTTTCGTCAAAAAATGTTGCTGCTGGCAACAACCTTTGAACTTAGTCATCAATATAGTCCTTTGGCACGCCCTACTGGCACATTTATAATCAGATCGGTTTGAAACTTGGTGTGCTTATTTGGAGTTACCTCTAGATGGGAGCTATCGATTTTCTTCGATTTCCATCAAAACATGTTGCCACTGGCAACATTCTTGGAACTTAGTAGTTAGTCAGACTTCAATATTTCTCTTTGTCACACCCAACAGAGCACATTTATGATTGGATTGCTTTGAAACCTGGCATGATTGTTTGTGGTGACCTCGAGATGGGAGATATGATTTTCTTCCATTTCTTATCAACCTACCTCACAATTGTTTACTACAGGCTTGCACTACAGTGGAAGACCCTAACTCGGAAAATATACTCTCTATTTGATCTTTCCTAAGAGATTTGGGAAAGAAAAGTGGTGCAAAAACACCACGAAAAAATAAACCCAAACTTGGATGAGCGTCATCGGCGCATACCCAGTAGGGCACGCTCTTCTCTTAGTACAAATCCACAACTTCCATTAACCAGTGCGCAAAGCAGTCATCAATGAATCATTCATTTTTAGTCCACTCTCCTTGAAGGACGTGCGGCTATTTGCATTACGAAACAGTGATAATTCAACTCATCGATAATGGTGTCCTGTGATTGGAATTATGGATCTGAGGATCGTATAATAACAGGACTGTGTTTTATATATTCTCGTTATTATTTTCAACCACATTTTCATTATATTTTATATATTTTCCATGTCGCGTGCGATTTCGCGTACCGTGTGGTTCGGACATAAAATGTTTCGATTGATAAATATTATTAATTATTGGAGTTAGGTGTCAATAAGGGACTGTATGGACAGGATTTCTTCACTCTGTTGAGGACTGAATTAGGGTTGGGTGGTATTTCGGTATACCGATTATATTCGGTAATATTTTCAATACCGTTACCGATACCGACAAATAATTGTTTAATCGGTATACCAAAAACTCGGTTTTACCGCGATATGCAATTCTCAAATTGCCCATCACTGTTGGCTGTGAGTAGTTTCACGTCAATCAGGCTCGATACACTTGGCTTAAATTTGGGTAATTATTGTATTCTATTTACTTTCTTGCTGTGTGAATCATAGTAAAGTTCAAGATACGTGTGTTTGCAGGTTTCTGCCAGGTCATTTATATTCTGTGGAGGCATTTAATGAATAGCTGACTGCTGGAACTGAAGCAATTCTGTTTACCTCGAATTTGAAACAAGTTGAGGTGGAAGGCACGCACTTAGCATGCGTAGTTAGTCACGTGGACACTTTCGGCCAATGACACTGCCGTCTGCTGAAGTTAAATAAAAATAGTACATTTTCTTTGGGGGAAATACCAGGGGATTCCAAACGAAACTCGCAGTGATTAGCTGCTAGTACACGCATTACGTCATTACTGCCTCGTGACTTCAGAAATGTGCTTGCAGGATTATTCAACACAAAAAAGACGAAAGTCTTATTGTTTCAAATAAATAAAAAAGCACAACTCACTTACATTTCATTTTCTACCAAGCTGCATTCTCCCCATACGTTGACATTTTTATTTGAATGGTGATGTGTAATACTGATATTAATTTTAATCAAACATTAAAATTATTGTGATGAACTGTGACAATCGCATGCCCTTCTGTTGCACACTTCACTTCTCAATCTCATGTCACTGGACAATTCTGATTCGAAGAATTATTATCTCCAGGTTTGATTTTATTTTGAATTTGCTTCCATAAACATCAAATGTGCCTTGTTATATACCCCAAGTGATCTTTGTGCTTAACTAAAATCATTTGTGCAGGGCTTAAATTTCGACGAGAATCCGAGAATCGATTCGCACAAAGATTCGCGCAATAAAACCGGCGAGAATCCATGTAGACTCTTGCTGCACCTCTGCTATGATTCGCGTGAAAAAAATGAGTCAATTTAACCCTTTAACTAACACAGCGACAACAAATTAACCAATAGAAGGCTAACATGACCTGAAGTATCCTGACACTTTGTCAATAAAATCTTTCAAATATGGCTGTCATTGGAACCGGCTCATTGAGCCGGTTCCAACGACAGCCATATTTGTAAGATTTTATTGGTAAATATTGCTCATTTAATTATTTTATCATTTATTTATTATTTATTGTTTAAAAATTATCAAATTTAGTTTTAAAAATTAAAAAGGTGTGTTGGGTAAAAGGTTAACGTGTGTTATCAGTACACAACAGTGGTTCAACCATGGTGGCGTCATGGGATCCTGGGACACTCATAGTAGGTATGGATTCTCGTAACCATTTTCACGAGAATCCAAATGGATTCTCACAAATTTAGACGAAATATAAGCCCTGTTGTGAGTAAATATTTGAAAAAGTTTTGATTTTTGACGGCCGTCTTGTGCAAAGCTTCAGGCTCAAATTTCGACATGTTGAAGTTGCATTTTTTTGTTATTGAGAAGAGACCCCCTTTGATTTTAATTGGTATTTCGGTATACCGCGGTAATATTTTGTGATTACCACGGTATTTATTTTTCCCAATACCGCCCACCCCTAGGCTGATCTGTTTTTTGGGTTCCTGTCGGCCGTCTGGGTTCAGTATCTGTCGAGTTCACCTTTTTCTTCTACTGCTCTCATCTCAGTTATCTCCAGTACAGTTCCTTTAGGGCAATGCCTTTTGCCCTCGCTTTCGGTGCGGTCTTGTGTCAGTTCCTCCCGCACTCGCGTGGAGGGGAGGGGGGTACACTGTCGTTTCAGGGCCACGACCACATCTGGTGAGAGTTATACCCCCTCCGTGGGAGATGTGCAGCTCCTCCCACACCTGCGGGGGGGGGGGGGTGGTGCGCACGTGGAACGCTGTCATTTCGGGGCCTCCCGACACGACCACGTCTGGTGAGAGTTATACCCTCTCTGTGGGGATGTGCAGTTTTTTACTGTGGTGGATACTGTGGGAGCTGTTGAGATGCCTGGTTCCGGGACTATGCGCCCTCTTCAGTCGACATCTGAGGCTGTCACTAGGGTTGTGACTCCTTTAGAGGCCGAGCTCGGTTGCTCTCTCCTCTTTTCTGCCAGTTTCAGCAGCTCCCGTCATATCTGCTGCTACTGCTGTTCCGTCTATGTCATCGGTCACCGTTTCAGCCGACCTCGGCTTATTCCTGCAGGGGTCTGCAGCGATGTCTGTTATGTGGATGTGGGGTAGCGGCCTCAGCTTTCCCTGACTTCAACTCGGCGAAGTCGGAAGTGGCTGCCGACCGAACCCCCTGCTTTGTCCTCTCAGCCGTTGAGCACAGCAGTTTTTTATCCCTGCAGGATCTGCAGAGGTGTCTGATAGTGTAGACGTGGGGTATCGGCCTCAGCATTCCCTGACTTCAACTCTGCGAAGTCGGAAGTGGCTGCCACCCGAACCCCCTGCTGTGTCCTCTCAGCTGTTGAGCACAGCAGTTTTATCCCTGCAGGGGTCTGCAGAGGTGTCTGGTAGTGTAGACATTGAGTATCGGCCTCAGCTTTCCATGACTTCAACTCGCCGAAGTCAGAAGTGGCTACTGACCAAACCCCCTGCTATGTCCTCTCAGCCGTTGAGCACAGCAGTTTTATCCCTGCAGGGATGTCTGGTATCGTAGATGTGGGATATCGGCCTCAGCCTTCCCTGACTTCACCTTGGCGAAGTTGGAAGGGGCTGCCGGCCGAACCCTCTACTGTGGTCTCTCAGCCGTCGAGTACCGCAGTTTTTCTCATTGGATTTGGATGTTCATGGTGGGGTCACCATGAGCTCCGTGGCATTTCCGTCCCATGGCTAGTTTTGCGGGCCCAACACTTTTTGTGCAGCCTGGACCTTCTGTCTCACAGAGGTCCGCAGCAACTCTATGGGTATGTCATACCCCAATACACATTTGCCTTCAGATATTTCGGCTGCAGCCCGTCGCCCCGCATCTAGTGTTTTTGAGGATCGTGACCCTTCGCTGGTTAAATGGGTCAGGAGTGAAGCCACTTTGTCGGTTCGTTCCCACGTCGAACCATCCGACATAGTGAGCTTAGGGAGGCCCTCTCCTTGCTCACTTAGGTTCTGTTCAAGAGCTTTTTCTGTTTCTTTCACCAAGGCTATGAGCGGTTGCCGGGCGCTGCCTGTGGCACCGCCTCCTGGGGTTGGAAACGGGCCGCTTTCTGATCCCCCGGTGTGCCTACACCATGGGAGGCATCGGCTGGTTTGCCCATGATGGGCTATGTGTCTTCCGACTCATGGGATGAGTCCAACATACCTGACAGACTCATCCCATGAGTCGGAAGACACATAGCCCATCATGGGGCTGCTCTTGACTTTGTGTTTGGGTTCCTTCCGGATCTCAAACTGTCAAACCAGCCGACAGTGTCAGCCCGGCCGCGATCATCGGTACAGGTGGTTGAAGCGTTTACAGCTTTGGACTCGAAGATGAGTTCCAAGGCTATGAAGATGTCGTTCTTCATCAGGGTTGACACTTTTTTGCCTCCGGTGTGTTATCATTCCTATGATTACGCCAATCCATCAGTCTGACAGACTTTGACGGCTTGGATCAGGACTCCAACTCCCAAGCCGGCCATTTTTCATATGGAGACTCTGAAGTCCATGTTGGGCTCATCGAGAGAGATGCTGGAATGCTTTCTCTCTTTGATCACATTGTCTCTGCTTTGCAACTTATCTGCTCCCAGTTTGACGATGAACAGGCTTTTTATGTGTGTGCTGTCCAAGACGCTCATGCATCTTCTCACACACATGCCTGTAACACTGCTAACTTGAAATTAGTTCGCAGGGACGCTGTGCTGGACACAAGCCGTTCCCTTCTTGAGGGGCAGTGCGCTGCTCTTCGATCTGCCTTTATCGGCGGGTCCACAACTATTCCATGGTTCCGTGGCAACGGTCCGGGATGACTCATATGTCATTCCATAGATCAGCTGCTGCTTCGTCAGCGTGATCAGCCTTCTGTTGGAGGCAGGGGCCATCCAAAGTCTAACAAGTACCCTTCAGCTTCCTCTGCAAAGCCAAGGGCTGATCCTCCTGCTGCCACTTCAACTACAAGGTAAGGATAGGCGTCGGCAGTAGTCACCTCAAATTCGTCCCAGATTGAGGCATTCCCCTCAGTCGAGAGTGCCTCTTCCAACACAAGTCCCTTTCAACGTTACACGTTGGGAACTTTTGATCACAGAGATGGGCAATCTCCTGTCAAAGGGGGTGATCGAGGTCATCAAGAACATTCTTTCAGTGGGCTTTTATTCCCGCCTGTTCTTGGTGTCGAAGGAGGACGGCTGACTCCGACAGGTTATCGATCTGAGTATCCTGAACCAGTCTATCATTGCTCCTAAGTTCAGCATGGAGGCTTTCAGGTCGGTTCGTCGCTCCATTCTCCAGGGAGTTTTCCAGTTCAAGGCCATGCCCTTCGGCCTCGACCTGGATCCTTGGGCCTTGACCCGTCTGATGTCGCATGTGTTAGTCTTACATCGCACACAGTCTAGGGTGTCTTCGTCGGCATATCTAGTCGTTATCCTCCAGAGGCATTCCAATGCTACCTTTCTGGAGTCGGATGTCGACACAATGTTGAGCCTGCTCACGTCACTAGGGTTCAGAGTCAACGAGGAGAGGTCGGACCTGGTCCCTTCTCCGTTGTTTTGTCATATGGGATGGGCGTCCATACTCGGCTGGATGCGGTGGCTGTTTTCCGGGCAAAGGCTGTGATTTTTTTCTCAGAATTTTGCCCTGACTCTGTCCCAGTCCACGTCCGCAACATCTCGGAGTCTTCCCCAGCTGTTACCGTCTCCCCTGACAGATGTTCAGTGGATTATGCAGGGAGTTCCGTTGGACTCCCCCCACATCCGATCATGTTCTGATGGCAGTCGCCAGCGATCTCGGATGGGGTGTGACGTTGGATCCTCTAGGTCTTTCCCTTCACGGGGCATGGGACCAGGATCCAGCAGCTTTTCACATCAACCAGAAGGAGCTTCTTACTCTTCTGAGTTTCCGGCAGTGGATCCCCCGCCTTTCGAATTGTCAGGTCCTTCTGTTGTCCGACAATTCGACAGTGGTTGTTTACATTCGGAACCAGGCTGGCACGCACTATGTTCCCATGTACGAATTAGTTCGGGATCTTCTGCTCCCTCAGAATGTCAACGACGGAGTAGTGGTTCGTCACATTCTCGGTCGTCGGAACGTCCTATCCAACTCCCTGTCCCGACGGGGCAGGTTCTTTTCCACTGAGTGGATGCCTGGCGGTGTTCCAGTCTCATTGCGATCTCTGGGGTCGTCCCCACATCGATCTCATTGTGACTCGTTGGAACCATCAGGTGGACACTTTTGTGTCCCCGGGTTCAGATGCTCTGGCTTTCGCCATGGACGCTTTGTCCCTCCTTTGGAACGGTCTTGTCGGCTACGCCCTCCTGCCGGTTCCGATTATGCCGCAGGTTTGGCCCAGATACGAACCTGCAGTTGTCAAATCTTTTTGATCGCGCTCCTGTCACCTCAGTGTTTGTGGATCAATCTGCTCCGCTCTCTGTTAGCGGCGGTTCTGGCACGTCTCTACGTCGCAACCTTCTTTGCCAAGGTCGCCCGAGCAGGTTTCGCGTCGACACGACTTCATTGTGCCTTCACGTATGTTTTTTGTCAGGTCCTGTCTCCTCCATAGTGGTTTTTTCGAGACGAGCAGTGGAGTTGCTTTTCTTCAAGGAGGCACTCCACTGGTTTCGTCTATGCGGCTATGTGAAAGGTCTTCTGTCGATGGTGTGTGGATCAATCTGTTGCTTCTGTCGCTCATTCGATTCCACAGATTGCAGAGTTTCTGGTATATGCTTGATTCTGGCGGTCTCCAGCCTGTTTCCATCAATGTGTACAGTTCCATGCCACTCAAAGTTTGTTCGGCACTTTTCCTTGAAAAGGCCTAGGACTTTGCAGCTTACTCCAAGATGGAATCTTTCTTGGGTGCTGCTCTGAGAGGGCGTGAAGCTCACTAACCAGTTTGCCTCAGCCAAACTGGTTAGTGAGCTTCACGCCCTCTCAGTTGACCCAGCCTTTTTCTGGAGCTCTCCCACCAGTGTTATGTTCCAGTGATTGCTCCTTTCTGACCAAGAATCAGATACTGGAAACTACTCTGCCTCCTATCTGTGTCGCGACTCTTCCTTCTGTTCATTTGGAAGGGAAGGGTCGATTTTCTGTCTCTTATTCCTGGTCGACAGAAGATCTCTCCTGAATCCATTTCTCGATGGATTTGTCTTGCTATTTGTGCAGCTTCCACTCTAGCGACTGGCGATCGTGTTACCAATCATTTTTCTGCCACAAGGTGCATGCATTGTCCACCTCTTTGGGCTAATACTAACTCTGTCATATTGGATGTTATTCCCTTTTCTGCAACAGTTGCAGGAGCAGGCAGAGGACCTTTGTTCTACGCGCCCTCTTTCCTCTGCTCAGGCTGTTGTCCATCCCTGCCATTCGGATTCTTACAAGGTCAGTTCCAGCTCTGTGCTGTTACTGCCCTTTCTGTCTGTGCATCGCACTTAACCATACGCCTCATCTCTCATTGTCTTTTACTAATGTTTGTGATGCTTTGGTTTGATAGGCCTAGGGACCTCTTCCTCTGTCCACGGTTCGAGTGCAATTGGGTTATGTGTGGGTTGGTTATGTGATTCCCTCCATCCTATTGTCTATTCAGCCTGTAGTAAACAATTGAAAGGTAGGTTGATAAGAAATTTGAATTTTATAGTAAATTTCCTTTCTTTTTATACCTACCGCAATTGTTTACATGGAGGCCCTCCTTTTTCGGGTAAGAATCCTTCCTATGTTGGCGGACTCAAAAGAATGATTCATTGATGACTGCTTTGCGCACTGGTTAATGGAAGTTGTGGAATTGTACTAAGAGAAGAGCGTCCCCTACTGGGTGTGCGCTGATGGCGCTCGACCCAGTTTTGGCTTATTTTTTCGTGGTGTTTTTGCACCACTTTTCTTTCCCAAATCTCTTGTTAGTTTAGTCAGGCATCCATATATTCCTTTAGCACGCCCTACAGGAAACATTTATGATCAGATCGGTTTGAAACTTGGTATGCTTGTTTGGGGTAACCTCCAGATGGGAGCTATCGATTTTCTTCTATTAATGTCCAAAAATGTTGCCGCTGACAATGACCTTCGTGCAGTTATACATCAATATTTCCCCTTTGGCGCAGCCTGCAGTGCACATTTTTGACCGGATCGCAAAACTGTGCTTGTTTGGGGTGGGCTCTAGATGTGAGGTATCGATTTTCTTCCATTTCTGTCAAAAATAGTTGCCATGACCTCTGATGAACTTAGTAAAGACTTATTGCAGTTATGCATCAATATTTCCTTTTGACACACCCAGCCGGGCACATTTATGATTGGATTGCTTGGAAAATTGGTGTGCTTGTGTGATATCTGTATGGGAGTTATCGATTTTCTTCCATTTCTGTTGAAAAATTTTGCCGCTGACAAAAGACCTTTGAACTTAATTTAGTAAGGCTTCAATATTTCCCTTTGGCACACCCTTCAGGGCTCATTTATGATCGGATCACTTTGAAACTTGATATGTGTGTTCGGGTTGACCTCTAGATGTGAGCTATTGATTTTTAGCTCACCTGACTGAAAGTCAGGGTGAGCCTTTTCTTATCACTCTTCGCCCGTCATCTGTCCGTCCGTCGTCCTGCGTGAAGGTGGTGTTTGAGCCTCTTTCTCCTGAACCACTGTCCACATTTTAATTAAATTTCATGTAAGTAGTGGCTATATAGGGGCATTTTGATTTTTATCCAAATTAGGTTTCGGGCCTTTCGGCTCATATTGAGCAGAGGTGTGGGGAAAAAATGGCCAAATTTTTTGAAAATCTTCTAATGAACCACCAGTAGCAGAGACTTGATATGTGGTATACAGAGTCCTTTTGAGGTTTAGAATCAAGTTTGTTCAAAGAGAAGTTTGTTGGGCATTATTTGCCTTCGTTATTGGGAGGGGCAAGAATTTTTGCCATTCCCAAAATTTCTATTTTCCAAACCGAGAGGCAGATTTGATCCAAATTTGATATGAGGGCTTATTGGGTCATAAGTATTTAATTTCTGCCCAATTTTTTTTCCCCCGTCGCACCATGGGAACCGCAGAAGCTAAAAATAGAAAAAACGCCCATATCTCCAAAACTATACGGCACCGAGAATTCTTATTTGGTGTGAAGCTTCCTTAGGACCAACAGAATGGAATGGTAAAAAAAATTGCCATCGGTTTTATCATGGGGTACTTTTTGGGGACTTTGAAAAAGTGCTGAGTCAGTATTTTTAACACTGTGGGTAATGGGGAAAAACATGTAAGACTACTTTTCTCCCAAACCTCTGCTCCAAAAGCTTTCAAATTTCACATATAACATCTTTGGAAGATTGTTTTACATGTTTATTGAAATGAATTCCCTGGGTCCATGTTTGGGCTCTCTATGGGAGCCCAAATGTTTAAATTAGTGCAGTATGAGGAATATTCTTTAAAAATCTTCTTCAGATCTACCAATAAGAATTTTTTGATATTTGGTATGCAGCATCCTTAAGGGGGTGAGATTCAAGTTTGTTCAAGCCAAGTCCCTGGGTTCATATTTAGGCTGAAAATTTGGGGCCCTGCTCCGTACTTAGAAATTTTGGACCAAAATCTGGAATTTTTTTTTGTTTGGATTTTCCTAAAGGGAAAATCTATTTGTTATTGCATTGATTATTTTTTTTTTTTTTTTTTTTTTTTTTTTTTTTTTATATTCTTCCACACTTTTATTTTCACTGTTTCTCGAAAACGCTCTGAACGATTTTTTTTAAAGTTTCTGTACTCATAAAGGGTCATAAGTTGTAACCCAACGTCATATTCCCATTTTCTGAAATTATTTTAGTTAACCCTTTAACAAAAATAGTCGGCAGCTCATATCTTTGGGCTGGAAAGGGCGATTGATTTGAAATTTTCTCAGACATGTCAGTAATACACCCCTCTATCAGCTTATGGTACAAAAATGTATGTAGTTAACACCTTTCTGCCAAAACATTTTTCAAAACGAAAAAAAAATTCAAATTTTGACCATTTTTGAACTCAATCTCGGGACAGGGATATGCTGAACCAACTAAAATGGCTTAGAAATGAAGACTGTATCACCGAATTATGAAAACCATCGAAAAAAATTCAATTCGAATTTCCGACAATCCAAAATGGCGGCCGAAAAATCGAATTTATATTTTCGGTTATTTATGCGTTTCAGGCCATTTGGAGACAAAAAAAATAAATTTTTGCACCAGAAAATTTTCGGTTTGGACTTAAAATTTTCGACCAAAAGTCGGAAATTTTTGTTACGGCCAGGCTACTTTGCCGTCAAAGTACTCAACAACAGGGATGATTTGTAAGCTTCTAAGGGTAGAAATGTTGAATTCACAGTGTACATGAACAGTTATCATCTTTTGGAATTGGAGTTGTTCTTCATTTGGCTTCTGCTAGCAGTCAAACATGGCTTCGGGACACTGTGACCAAAAATTGAAAAAAATTTTCTTGCGTTTTTTTTTACTTTATTATGTCTAGATTCATTAGTTCTCATAAATAAAAACTATGACGGCCATGAGTCCTAATAAATAAAACCATCAGTAGTTGGGGCAAAATGTTTCTTTTTGGGCAAAAACGCCCAAAGTTTCATAGGCCAATATCTCATGAAGGGAAAAAGATATCGACTTAATTTCTCAACATACTGGTCAGAATTACTCTTGTCTAAAACAAACATAATCAGTATTTTTTTCCATTTTTTATGTTTTCTGCCAAAATTTTTCACAAAATGGAAAGTTATCTCGAAAATCGGCCACTTTGGATTGAAATATCGAGATTTAAATATAATGAGCCCTCTAAAAGGGATCCAAATTGAAGGCAGTAATACCGCTTTATAAGAAAAATCGAAAGAATTTTGTTTCGATTTTTCGTTAATCCAAAATGGCGGCCGAAAAATCAAAATTTTTTTTTCGTTTTTTATGCGTTTCGTTAAATTTTGAGACGAAATTTTTTTTTTTTTTTACACTGAAAATTTTCCACCCAAATATGCGGGAGCTGATATCTTTGAACTGGAAGGGGCGATTGACTTGAACTTTTCACAGGAATGACTGTAATACACTTCTCTATTAATCAAGGGCACAAAATGGTAGTTGGTTAACACCTTTCTGCCAAAACATTTCACGAAACAGAAAAAAAAATTCAAATTTTTATTTGGTATCGAGCTCCCTTGGGTCTTGCTGAGTAGAACAGTGAGTAAAACCACTAAGGAAAATCCTGTGTATTGTTCCGAAGGTACAATCACTTCCTCTATTTTTTTTTATGCGTTTCGGTCAATTTTAAGACCCCCAAAATTTTTTTTTTACCCTTAAAATTTGGGGTCCTGGTGGGACTTACAAAATTTTTGGACGAAAATCCAGAAATTTTTTGGGGGGGGGGGGGGGGGGGGGGGTTATGCGTTTCGGTCAATTTTAAGACAAAATTTTTTTTTTTTTCCACTGAAAATTTGGGGTACGGGTGGCACTTCGAAAATTTTGGACTAAAATCTGGAATTTTTTTTTGTTTTTTATGCTTTTCGGTCAATTTTAAGACAAAACAAATTTTTTTTTACACTGAAAATTGTTGGTCCGGGTGGGACTTGGAAAATTTTGGACCAAAATCATGAAATTAGTTTTTTGGTTTTTATGCGTTTTGGTCAATTTTAAGAAGAAGAAAAAAAAATTCTAGTCTGAAAATATCTTGTTTGGGACTTCGAAAATTTCCTAACAAAAATAATAAAAAATCTGTTTTTTATGCGTTTATCTCAATTTTGGGACGTGAAAGTGCAGGAACTGAAAATAGAAGGAAAACCTGTGTATTGTGTGGGCACAATCGCTTCATCTAGTTGGTATATGCTTTTCTTAGGAGGGGCGTATGCAGCTTATTCAAGTCAAGTCCCTGGTTTGATATTTAGACTACCATGTCAAGTGAGCACCCTCAGGCCCCCTGGGGCCTCTTGTTTTGTGAAGACCTCGGATCGCTTAATATGAAAATGTGAAAACAGGTGAATTACCCTTTACCCCAGATTGGGCAGAGGGGTGGGCAATGATTTGGGGGGGGGGGGGAGGAGGGAACAGACATAGTCGAGTCAACAAAAATTTCAAACTTTACCCCAGAGAAACTTGTGCATGTTCCAGTTTTGACGGGCATATGTTGCCCTGCTAGGCAGTGCTCTTGTTCAAAATGGCTTCCACTTGAACTGTTTCCCTGCCAAAATTGATTAAATAGGTCATGGATATATCTCAAAATAAAACTATGCATTATTGCAGTATATTGAAGGCGATTTTCATTCATAAACTCAAATATGCGGACAGAAAAAAGAAATGCAAGTTCAGATTTGGTAATATACTTTTTAGCTGTGACGAGAGCTCTATATGTGGCAATGTCGGTCTGTCTGTCGGTCTGCCACCAACGAGTTTAAAAAACACCATAACTCCTTGATGGAATGACCATACTTGGTATGCAAGTGTATCTTCATGATGTCTACACCCTCTCAATAGTGCATGTCATTGTCCCCCGACCCTTCGGGGGACTATTGTAATCAGCAGTGTCCGTCTGTCTGTCCGTGCGTGCGTGCGTCCGTCCATCACACCCTTGTCCGGATGATAACTTTAGTTTGGATGATTTTACTGAAACTAAATTTGGTATGTGTCTTACCTGGGTGGAAATGCAGGTCAAGTTCGAAAATGGGCACGCTCCACTGATTTCTACTGGATTTATTCCCCTTTTTCGACTTAAAAAATACAGTTTTTGTGTTGTCCGGATGATAACTTTAGTTAGGATAATTTGATTGAAACGAAATTTAGTATGCCGCTTATTTGGGTGGAAATGCAGGTCAAGTTCGAAAATGGGCACGTTCCACTGATTTTTACTGGATTTATTCCCCTTTTTCGACTTAGAAAATACGGTTTTTGTGTTGTCCGGATGATAACTTTACTTTGGATCATTTGATTGAAACAAAACTAAGTATGTGGTTTAATTGGTTGGAAATACAGGTCAAGTTAAAAAATGGCCATGCTCTGTGAACAAATTGCATCCTAACAGCTCCCTTGAATTTGCCATCTTGGTTGGGGGACCGGGGGCGTTGCCCTTGTTCGGATAATTTCTGTCACATTTATGGACTTGTCACCAAGGAGGTTTTTTTGTCACCAAAACATCATTGGCATTGCACGAATCGTCACAGCTTTGGCACTGTGACAGTGCGTCTTGTTTTTATCTGAAGACCAAATGTAGTACAATTTGACACAGCTACCAGAGTACTGTCTAAAGAGTCTTTGGTAAAAATATGGTCAACCATGACCCCATGTGACGATGCATGCTTTCAAGGGATTTTTCGACAAAGCCTTCACCCAGGGCACTCCCAAGTGCTTTGGGTTTGAAAACCAAACCAAATCGAAGTTTTTGAAAAGTACACATCGATTGCACATTTTATTTCAACTCGATTGAAAAGCAAAATGCCGCGAATGTCTGAAGTTGATAGGTGTTGGGTTATTGTTCTAATTATGCAGGGCCAATTGCAATGTGTCATCGACCAGCAATTTGGGGTCCACGAGTCAAAGATAGCTGATTTAGTTTTGCACCTCCAAGCAACAGAAACATTAGCCAACCGTCCCAGGAGTGGAAGTCTATGCATTATGTTGCCACGTCAAGATAGAGGCATTGTCTCTCAGACCTCTTTATCCTCTGTCGACGAAGTCGGGAGGGGGATATCGAAATGGTGTCAGACTATCCGTCCATCAGTCAGTCAGTCTGTCTGTCCTTCCATCACAAACTTTGTCTGACTAACTCCTACATTTTTATTGGATTTTTACGAAACCTGGTCTGAAGTATCATCGGTTAGGAATTTTTGATGTGACAAATTTTAAGTGGTTAGGGCCCTTGGTAATAGCCCAATTTTCATAATAAATGCTTGTCTGCTTAAGTCATCCAGCATTGTTAATTGAATTTTTATGAAACTTGGTGTGGAGTATGATGTGTACATGTGCATATGGAAAGGAAGTTTTGATATTGAAATGGTGTTTGCCCATCAGTCTCTGTCCATCCATCTGTCTGTCCATCACAAACTTTGTCTGCTTTACTCCTAAGTTTCAGTAGATTTTCATGAAACTTGTTCTGAAATATCAGTATGAAGTGTAGATGTGCATGTGGTCAAATTTTTTTGATGCGACAGCCATTGGAAGTAGCAAAAGTTCCCTCACAAAGGATTGTCCGCAGAACTCCTACATTTTTAGCTCAACTTTGGCGAAACAAAATTTGAGGTATTGTCATGGCCAATCGTCTGTCGGTCTGTCTGTCTGGCGTGCTGTCAACATGGCTCGGGCTGGAAGCCATATTTATGAACCGATCTTTACGAAATTTTCTGGGTACCTTTGTTATCACCGTTGGATGAGAACGAGTGTTTTTGTGTCCGGTCTGAAATTCAAGATGGCCTCTGGCAGCCATTTTGTACAAAATTAGGTGCAATCAGATTTTTGTGCAGAACTTCCATATGAAAGTGCTGATTTGAATAATTTTTTGTGTGAATGTTTAGTACCATGGGATACATCACATATAATACAGGTTTTTTTTCTCGTGCATAAATTATGCCAATTAGACTAACTTTGATCTATTTAGTGTTACTTTCAGCACTGTAACTGCAAATGCCAATACAGCTCGGGCTATAGGCCATATTTATGAGCCGATCTTTAAAACTTCTTGGGTACCTTTGTTATCACCGTGGGATGGGAACGAGTGTTTTTGTGTGCGGTCCTAAATTCAAGATGGCCGCCCACAGCCATTTTGTACCAAAATTAGTGCAATCAGTTTTAGTATAGAACTTCCACATGAATGAATGTTTAGTAACATGGAATACATCACATATAATACAGGTTTTTTTTCTTGTGCAGAAATTATGCAAATTAGATGAAGTTTGATTTATTCAGTGCTACTTATACACAGTAAGTGCACATGTTAACATGGCTCGTGCTAGAGGCTCTATTTATGAACCGATCTTCACAAAACTTCTTGGGTACCTTTGTTATCACCTTAGGACGAGAACGAGTGTTTTGGGGTGCGGTCCAAAATTTAAGATGGCTGCCAGCGGCCATTTTGTACCAAAATTAGGTACAATCAGTTTTTGATACAGAACTTCTATATGAAGGTTCTGATTTGAATAAATTGGTAGCTTAACTTGACATAGTCAAGATAAGCTATTGCCATCACGTGTGCGGAAGTCTATTAGTCTGTGATGTCTGTTCACATTTTCCTTTAGCACGGGCTACACCTCGCAGTTCTTGTCTGATCGTCACGAAATTTCATATGCAGGTTTGGGGTCATGTCTAGATGAGAACGTCCCCTTTTGGTCGCGATTGGGCAACCGGTATGGCTGCCCGAGCCCAAAACCCGAAAACCATTAGCACAGTCTACAGGTCGTATTTATGAATGGATTTCATTGTAACTTGGAAGGATGCCTCTGTATAATGCCTAGATGAGAACGTCCCCTTTTGGGCATGATCTATCAACCGTTATGGCTGCCCAAGCCCGAAACCCAAAAACTTTTAGCATAGTCTGCAGGTCATGTTTAATGTGGAGGGATTTCATTGTAACTTGGTAGGATGACTCCTTATGATGTCTAGATGAGAATTTCCCCATTTGGGCATGATCTGCCAACAGTGACGACTGCCCGAGCCCAAAACCCGAAAACCTTTAGCACAGTCAACAGGTCATATTTATTGAGGAATTGCATTGTAACTTGGTGGGTTGACTTCATACAATGTCTAGATGAGAGACGTGATTGGGCAACTGTGACGTCTACAGGGGCCCGAAGCCTGAAAACCTTTAGCACAGTCTAGAGGTCATATTTATGAAGGGATTTCATTGTAACTTGGTAGGTTGACTTCATATAATGTCTAGATGAGAACATCCCCTTTGGACTCAATTGGGAAACTGACGGCTACAGGGGCCCGAAGCCCGAAAACCTTTAACACAGTCTACAGGCCATATTTATGAAGGGATTTTAATGAAACTTGATAGGATGACTCGTTTTGAAATAATTTCACTGTAACTTGGTAACTTTTGTTGATGTACGTTAACTGTGAGGTCCACGTACATTAACTGTGAGGTCATATTAAATCACTCTTTAATACAGTGTACACCTCGTATTATTTTTATCATAAGCATAGCATACAGGGAACAGAAATGAACATATTCCCAATTATCACAATTCTTGTCTTATTTCATAAACATTGAACATTGTCCTTTTCATCAAACACAACACACAAGTTAAGCTACAGTGTCGTTGACACTTTCATTCAATAAATGTTTAGTAACATGGAATACATCACATATAATACATGTTTTTTTTCTTGTGCAGAAATTATGCAAATAAAATGAATTAAATTGATTTATTAAGCGCTACTCATACACAGCAAGTGCATGTTAATATGGCACGGGCTAGAGGCTGTATTTATGAACCGATCTTCACAAAACTTCTTGGGTACCTTTGTTATCACCTTGGGACAGGAAAGCGTGTTTTTGGGTGCCTTTGTTATCACTGCTATGAGAACAAATATTTTGGGGTTCAGTCAGACCCACTCTAGGAGTCAAAGATTTCTTTTCTAGTTTAGCATCTGTCGCCCACCTTTACAATACTGTACCTATACATTTGTTACAGGCTACGGTCAGCATTTATGTACAGACCGTTACAATACTTTATATGTACCTTTGTTATCAGGTCATTACCTAAGACGTGTGTCATTGCTGTGTCACGTACTATTGCATGTACATGTCGTCATTGCTTGGTGGTTCTCTCTGGCTTTGTCCACCCTTATAACTATCACCAACACGATATGACCTTGGCTGTTAGTATTGTTAAACCATAAATAAACCAATAAATTAAATTTGAAGAGGATATGGAGCACAATCACAGTATATGGATCCTTTACCGAGTTCATAAGCTTGTCTGGAATCCTGGAAAAGTCATGAAATTACATAATAGCACTTCTAGGCCTGGAAAAAGCACATTTTTACCAAAAGTCTTGTAAAAGTCAGGAAATTTCATTTTTTAGTGTGCTGAAGTCCAAGTCAAAATATATTAATGATTGTTAATTACTATTATGCAAAAAATCCTGACTTCTTTGGATTTTGCCTTTGGGGCATGTCCATCTCCAAATCTTTACTGCAGGTTATGTCCCTTCGTGGTTATTTGTAAATTGAGGGCGTGCAGTGGCACTGTGGTAACCGGTTCTCGTCAGATCACTGAAGTTAAGCAACTTTGAGCCTGGTTAGTCCTTGGTTGTGTGACCGTCTGAGCGATCGATTTGGACTCCCACACTTTGTCCTTGGGCAAGACACTTAACCCCCATTGTCTACATGGGGGCATGATGCCGCTGTGCACTGCACATCAATGGTGTGAATGTCTTCAACCAATCTAACCCAACCTGTGCTGCAGTGCGGAGTTATCTTTTTTGGGGAACTGGCAGCTGCTCGTTGTTCTTTCCGTTACTCCGACTTCCTCCACCCGTAAAACTGTCACGATCATGATTATCCATTGTGCATAAGTATATGACCTTAAACAGCAATAAATAAATAATATAAATTTAAATTTTTTTTTCTTTTCAGTTTCAAGAGTGTATAAGTGGTATATCCAGTAAATTGATTCCAAGGTGGATGATTCCATAAATATGACATAACCTTGTGGACATTTGGACTTAGAATGGAGTAATGATAAATTGTAGGCCAGAAGGATTTGAGCACGGATTTGTATATTTAGGTGCAGATATTTGTACATTTTGGGTATTTCTGTACATTGTTAATTTTCAACATTTTTTTCCCCTCATATCTCTCAAGTGCAAGAAGGCACCATCTGCAATGCTGTTGCCTTTGAGATTGTGCCTTGTTGCAGTGTGGGGGAGGGGGTACGACGGACAATATAACCGACAATACTGACAAAGGTGATGTGGTACATTGCTATCCAAATGGTAGACATGTACATGGATGGACACTTACTTGCAAGACAAGTGGAAATTTTAGGATTGAACAAGAAAATGTGTTGTTGACATATTTGTCCATGGTCTGCACGTTTCCTTGTTTAATCATAAAATTCCACTTGTCTATCAAATAAGTGTTTTGGTTGATGTCCACCATTTGGGTGGTTGCATACCATGTCGCTTTATTGATCACAAGAATTGCAAGGACAAAAATGGATTGCTACACAGAGCCCAACATTACTGAGGTTTGGAAAAGCCCACTTGCCCACTAACTGGCCCACTAACTTACTAATTTTCTGACTTACTGATTCTGTCTCACCTGACTGAGGACCTGGTGACAGTTGACTGAGGTACAGGAAATTTGAGATGACCCAGCATGTCTGGATGCTTTACCCCTAGAGCTATGGCACTGTTAAGAGTCCATGATGTTTGGAGGGGGTGTTCTAATCACACTCTGGAAATGCATCTTTTAATGACGGGTGTCTCTGCACTAACACAGAATTTTTTTTTATAAAATGGAGGATTTTCCTGTTAGTGCAGAGACTCCTGTGACTGTCATTAGAAAATACATTTCCAGAGTGTGATAAGAAAACCTCCTCAAACCATTTTTCCTTGTGTGTAGCAGCAGTGCCATAGCTCTTCGGACTAAATTGTCTTCAGGCATGCTGAGTCATTTTGTGTGGACTGTGTCAAAGTCAGTTGCCACCAGGTTTTCTCACTTGGGTGGGACAGTCTGAGTAAGTCAGCTTCTTTTCTTTCCGAAGCCCCACCCGGATTTTTTTTTTTATTGGGTGGGGCCACGAAAACAAAAAACGAAAAAAGAAAAAAAAAAAAAAAAATATTCTCTGTGTAATATCTTTATAATATGATGTTCTTATATACATTTAATATGTTCTTGTTATAAAATACTATTCATTGATATATCTTTATATACTTATAAATACATACTTATATAGATCTTTATACACTTGTATCTACTTATATGTATGTGTACTAATATATAGACACACTTGTATGTATATATATATATATATATATAATATTCGTAATAAATACTTGAAATATCTTCAATAGTTCTTCATTTTGTTTCCATATGCAAGAATCTATTTTACTTGAAAATCTCATCATGTTATGGGAAAGAGAAACAACATACTCTAGGATTTGTGAGCACAGACATTTTATTCAAGATACTTCCAGTTCATTGACAGTTCTACAAAAATTATACATATACTTCACATTTACAACACTACTGACAATATCTTTTGTCACTTTAAAAGACTTCTACTTACATTGGAGTTCACCAACCAACATTACATGGACATGGTATCCAAGATGGTGTAGACACATCATTTTATAACCAACATGTAAGGACACTTAGTTTTTGGTGATCAAATTGGGAAGTTATATTTTAAATGATGTAAACAACATTACATGGACATGGTATCCAAGATGGCGTAGAATTGTGGAGGCAGGTTTGAGTCAGGATGTCGGTGTCCGGTAACTTCGGCCCGAATCAGAAACTTTAACCCCACCCATTCAGGCCTTGAAATTTCTTCTACTTACATTCGAGTTCACAACCTTGTGATGGAAGTGAAGAGAATTTTTTTACACGACTTGCCACGTATTCATGATACTCACAGGGTGGGGGACTATTATGATGCCCGATGGGGCAAGATATCTGAACCAGACCCCAAGGCTTGCTGAGGGTCAGTTTCAAAAATCTTGCCCCGAGGGTGAGATTTCCCCATTCCCACCTTCAGACTCATCGACAATGATTTTTATCCCCCACACGGCATAAAGTACATTAGCCAGAGGTAATCGGGAGTCACGTGCTGATTCAATCAACTCAGTTTTGAGAAACTGACAATACCATCGTATATACCAAAGGTATATACCACAAAATCGATTAGGAACGGCGGCAGCTTGAGGGTGGAAGAGTTTTAGAGCATCGAACTTTGAACACACTGCATTCTGATGATGTCAATATGAATTAGTTGGTAGCAAAAAACTCATACGATATGCATAACATCATAATAACATGATAAATGTATAACGTTGAGTGGGTGGGGTGGGATACATCTGTCTCACCTGGGACACACGTATGTTACACATGTAGTGGGGAGGGGGGGGAGAAAACAAATACCACATGGTCACACACGTTTCCAATCTTGGGGGTGAGGTTCAATAGGATTTTGGCTTGGCCGGACACATGCACACAAGGATATCTTTCCAAGCATGTTGGGAAAACAGTACTTACAGATGGTCACACAAGTTCTGCATCTCGGTGGGATTGGGCAGAAGTTCGATCGCATTTGTATGCCTGTGCCCAGACCAAAGACCTCACACTCCCCTAACAGGAGTTCTGCATCTCATAGAAGGGGAGGGGGGGGGGATGCACTGCACTGGGGATATTTTCTGAGGGATTTGCAAGTGAGGGCACAACACTTACACGTCTGTACATAAGTTTCCACAGCTCTTGCAATTCAGAAAATTTGCCTCGACAAAAAAAATGCCGAGGCAACGGTAGTTTGCATCGGCACATTTTTTAAATGATTATTCCTCGTATTCACTAAGTTATAATTAGAGCTCCCACAGTGAGCCCAAATATGAACCCAGCGACTTGGCTTGAACAAACTTGAATCTCACCCCTAAGGATGCTGCATGCCAAATACCAAAACATTCTAACTGCTGAATCTGAAGAAGATTTTTCAAGAAAATTACTCATTTCAAACTAAGTTACAATTCAAGCTCCCACAGTGAGCCCAAACATGGACCTAGGGACATGACTTGAACAAACTTGATTCTCACCCCCCTAAGGATGCTGCATACCAAATATCTGAACATTTTTAAAGAAAATTTCTCATTTTCAACTAAGTTATCATTCAGGCTCCCACAGTGAGCCCAAATATGGACCTAGGGACATGGTTTGAGCAAAATTGAATCTCACCCCCCTAAGGATGCTTCATACCAAATATCAAAACATTCCGACTGCTGGATCTGAAGAACATTTTTAAAGAAAATTCCTCATTTTCAACTAAGTTATAATTTGGGCTACCACAGTGAGCCAAAATATGAACCCAGGGACTTGGCTTGAACAAACTTGAATCTCACCCCCCTAAGTATGCTGCATCCCCAATATCAAAACATTCTGCCTGCTGGAACTAAGAAATTGGCCTGAAATGCACCAAGTTCAAATTTGGGCTCCTATACTGAGCCAAAATATTAACCCAGTGGGCCGATTAGAACAAACTTGAATCACATCCACCCCACAATGTTGCATACCAAATATCAAAAAATTCTGCCTGCTGGATCTGGAGAAGATTTTTTAAGATATTTGCCTGAAATGCACAAAGTTCGATATCAGGCTTCTATAGTGAGCCCAAATATGAATCCAGGGGACCGATTTGAATCAAATTCAACCCATAATGCTGTATACCAATATCAAATGATTCTGCCCATTTGTGCGGGAGAAGAAGATTTTATCGTAATTTCTTTACTATACATTGGGTGCTATCGGAGTTATGTCCCCTTTGGAGCCCCAAGTGGGCATGTCCATTTCATTTCAACAAACTTCAATTGACATATGGTAATGAACATCCATACCAAGTTTCGAGCAAATCGACCTAGCGGTTTCAGAGGAGAAGTCGTTCGAAAAATGTTCACGACGCTGGACGGACGACAAGTGATAAGTTTAGCTCTCTTCGGTGAGCTAAAAAATGATTGCCTGCATGAAATTTTACAAATAATGGCCAGAGAAGCAGAATATCTACTTTGTGGGGCCTAAAGAGTATAAGTATTTCTGACGGTGAAACCATGCCCAAAATGGATGATATTTTCAGTCAACTGTCAGCTTGCCAATACCAATATATTTCTAAACTAGATTTGTCCAAGGGTTAATAGCCTTGGACCCTATCAGATGCATTAAGGTCTATTACTGCATTCAAAACTCCATTTGGTTTGTTTCAATTTAGAGTTATGCTCTTTGGCACGCCTGGCATTTTCAGGAGAGCGATTTATTCGATCGCCTACTGCTCGCCTGAAAAAAATTAAGGAGGGCGAAAACTAGCCCTCCTGGTCTTAGAAAATAATGATTACCATAACCGCCTATGCCTAAAACCCACATCTGTTAAGATCTCCGCTACATGTATGTTTGTGGTCTCTGTAAGACAGCCACACTGCCCCTCCCACATCTCCGGGCCTTGCCAAGGCCTGGAGGTGTGGGAAGTACAGTGTAGCCGTCTCACAGAGGCTACCTTGTTAGAAGCACCAAATAAGATGTACAAAGCACACTTGGCAGAATTCATTTACAGTAAAACTACATTTTGCAATTTTAGCTTTTGTTAGCTTGAGGAGAGCTAATCTCTCGCCTAGGCCATGCGAGGGGAGCGAGTTTTAGCCCTCCTGCATTTTTAGGAATGCCAGGCCTGCTTTGGTCTTCAGAAATTGGCAGCAAGTTTCAGTTGTTTAATGAGGAAGCTTACAAAAGGTAGGGAAAATATAGACGATTTTATTGACGATATTGTGTTGTTTACTAATGGATTTTATGAACATTTAGAGTTACTTCTCAGATTAAGAGATTCAGATCTCACAGCAAAGCCAAGTAAGTGTGTCATTACATTCATGAGTATAGAATGTCTCGGGCATATTGCTGCTGATGATAGATTTAATCCTATGGGTGACAAAGTGAAAGCCATAAAAGATGCAGCTAGGCAGACAGCAAAGAAGCAGATAAAATCTTTATGGGGATTATTTAGGTTCTATCATAAATTTATTCCAAATTTTGCCACCATTGCTGTGCCACTTACTCATAACATAAAGAAAGGCCAACCAAATAAAATAAATTGGAGTGATGCACATGAAAATGCTTTTCACTCACTTAAAAAGGGCAGTGGTAAGTTCTCCTATTTTGAAATTGCCCGACATAAATGAGACATTCATAATACAAACTGATGCTTCAGATCATAGCTGTCTTGTTAGAGGAAGAGGTAGGTACCAACATGCCAGTAGCATATGCCAGTTGTAAGCTGTGCACGGGTGAAGTTAACAAGCCTGTGCTGGCTAGCATCACCAAATTCACCCTCTGGGGATCTTATTTTGCAGATGACAGAGATATGTGCATGGGAAAGAATTTCTCTTGCAAACAGACCATCAACCATTACTTTACTGCAACAGATCAAATATTCCAAATGCTAGGCTTATGAGATGGGTGTTGATACTGCAACCTTACAGATTTAGGATAGTGTCAACTAGAGGTACTGTGAGCAAGCTCAGAAAGTGATACCCCCGCGCCTCAGTTGTTGCGCTTACGAGGACACAACCATATGATGTAGCAATTGAAATGTATAAGTTAGATTATCTCCCCTTGGAAATGTCAGAACGGAATTATATTGCTTCATGCACATCTTCATATGGAGTTCATCCATTGCGTAAAATTTTATGAAAATTCTTCAAATGGTTTAGGAGTTGCACTTATAAGGATGGACAGACGGACAGATGGACGGACAGAGTGATTCCTATATACCCCACCAAACTTTGTTTGCGGGAGGTGTAATAAAAGGGTCAGCGAATGTAGGGGCCTAATGTTTAAGTAGCCTATGAGTTTGCAGAGTTGTGACATTGGAAAAAGTGTGTGACATTTTTCTTTTAGTCTAAAGGGGAGGTAATGTCAGAACTGCTTTTTGAATTTCTTTTTTTACTGTGTCTAGAGTTTAGTTGAGGCAGTTTTCTTGTGCCGTAGTGGTCAGACGGTAATTAGATTTTATGTGGACTCATCGTTTGTGTAGAAAGTATGGTCACGGTGTATCGAGCAGTTTCGTGCTAATTGATAAGATTTAGTCTGTGCTGGATGAACACACTTGCCATGTCTGATGTCAAGTTATAACTGAAATAATTAAAGAAAAGGTTTTATTTAACCCTTTACCCAACGTAACGGCCAAAACCGGCCAGCGCTATTCTCAAAAATCGCCAATTAATTTTCAAAATATTTTCATTTTTTGTCTCAAAAACATAGGTTATGACCCCTCGTTGGAACGAGCTCGTCGAGCTCGTTCCAACGAGGGGTCATAACCTATGTTTTTGAGACAAAAAATGAAAAAATTTAGTTATTCAAGAATTTTTTTTGCAAGTGTCGTCTGCTTTTCACGTTAGGTAAAGGGTTAAAATAAGTTTCTACTGGAAATTTTAATTGTATACATCTGCGGGTTATTGGTCATGGAAAAATATTGATTAATGGTTGAATCTCAAGGTTGTGTAGTTATATGATGTATGCCAAAATAAGCTGTGGATGTGCAATGGATACGGATGGATTGCAATGGATTTCTGCTACGGAAATGGTTGTTTCAACTGTCCATTGTGAACGTGGAGTCATATAGCAAAGCAAAATGATTTAAGTGGTGATGTACACTATTTGTGAGGTGATTGTATATGAAGTATTTTATGGTCCGTCATTTGAGACAGTTTGTTATTTTACTGGTGTTTAAGGTCACATATTTTTGCACAATGGCTAATCATGACCACAACATGAGTATCAACTCAAGACCAGGGCTGAGTGTTAATAAGCCATGTTGCCCATTTTAGAGAGGGTTTCCACCTCTCAAGCATTGGTGACTGGGTCCTATTTTACCAGTAAAACAGAGCCTGATTACTGCAGTGAACAGGCACTGATTAACTTCCCGGGGTTCCCGCAGGGAAGTTTGTGATAAACCACTTGTAAAAACAAGGGCGCTCACCTGACATGGTAGCCTAAATATCAACCCTGAGAATTGATTTCAACAAGTTGCATCTGCTCCTCCTAAGAAAAGCTTATACCAAATATCCAAAGATTCTGAACAGTGGATCTAAAAAAAAAAAGAAGATTTTTAAAGAATTTTCCTCATATTGGACTAAGTTATAATTCGGGCTCCCACAGGGAGCCCATATATGAAACCAGGGACTTGGCTTTAACAAACTTGAATATCCATATGAAGATGTGCATGAAGCAATATAATTCCGTTCTGACATTTCCAAGGGGAGATAATCTAACTTACACATTTCAATTGCTACATCATATGGTTGTGTCCTCGTAAGCGCAACAACTGAGGCGCGGGGGTATCACTTTCTGAGGATGCTGCACATCAAATATCAAAACATTCTGACTGCTGGATCTGAAGAAGATTTTTAAAGAGAATTCCTCATTTTGAACTAAGCTATAATTCGGGCTACCATAGTGAGCCCAAATATGAACCCAGGGACTTGGCTTGAACAAACTTGAATCTCACCCCCCTAAGCATGGTGCATACCCAATATCAAAAGATTCTGCCTGCTGGATCTTGAGAAGAAGATTTTCAAAGACATTTGCCTGAAATGCACTAAGTTCGAATTCGAGCTTCTGTACTGAGCCCAAATATAAACCCAAGGGGCCAATTTGAACAAACCTGAATCAGATCCGACACACAATGCTGCATACCAAATATCAAAAGATTCTGACTCCTGGATCTTATTAAGAAGATTTTTGAAGAAATTTGCCTGAAATGCACTAAGTTCGAATTCGGGCTTCTATAGTGAGCCCAAATATGAACCCAGGGGGCCGATTTGAACAAACTTCAATCAGATCCACCCTACAATGTTGCATACCAAATATCAAAAGATTCTGCCTGCTGGATCTGGAGAAGATTTTTTAATCTTTTTCCCATTGCCTACAGTGTTAAAAAGTTCTGACTCGGCACTTTTTCAAAGTCCTGAAAAAAGTACCTTGTGATCAAGCCGATAGGGATTTTTTTTAACCATTCTATTCTACTGGATAAAAGTAAGCTTTATACAAAATAAGAATTCTCTGTGCCATGTGATTTTGGAGATATGGCAGTTTTACATTTTTTCCTATTTTTACCTCCCGAGGTTCTCACGGGGCAATGAGAAAAATATTTTTTTGCATTAATCAACTACTTATGACCCATTATCATCTCATATCAAATTTGGTTCAAATCGACCCAACGGTTCTGAAAATAGAAATTTTAGGCGTGGCCCAAATTTTTGCGCCTCCCATAACAAAGGCAAATAATGCCCGAAAACTTCTCTTGAACAAACTTGATTCTAAACCTCAAAAGGACTCTGTATACCACATATCAAGTCTCTGCTACTGGTGGTTCATTAGAAGATTTTCAAAAAATTCAGCCATTTTTTCCCCACACCTCTGCTCAATATGAGCTGAAACCTAATTTGGATAAAAATCCGGAAGCCGGAGTACCCGGAGAGAACCACCGAGCAACGACAAGCAGCTGCCAGCTCCCCAACATCGTAACTCCGCAATGCAGCACAGGCAGGGTTAGATTGGTTGAAGACATGCGTACCATCGACGTTCAGTACGCCTTAGTACACGGCGTCATCGTGCCCCCACACGGGCAATGGGGATGAAGTGTCTTGCCCAAGGACACAACGCGGTTGCCGCAGCTGGGATTCAAACCGAGGACCTCTCGGCTTGCAGCCTGCACCTCTACCTACTTTGCCACCGCGCTCCCTGTGGTAGGCCCATTACGTATGTGATAAGAATGAGGATTGATTGGTGTGCGTGTGTGTTTGTGTAATTATACCTAGTGGAAAATTTGAGTAGATTTATAGTGTGTTTAGCAAGGAGATAACAAAAAACTTTTAGACACACTTGTGTTTGCTTGCAGTATTACCAGTGGATCTATATTGTAGTATATTGTTTGTGACAATGCTGTATTCAATAAAAATAATTTGAGGTGTACACTGTACTAAAGAATTGAGGGGTGGGTTCATGTTGCCCTCACAGTTAACCCTTTACCCAACGAATCGCCCACATCCATCCGCATAATATGCAAATTCAGCAGTTGAAAAAATATTATTTTTCAAAATATTTCAACAAAACCATATCATGTGACCCCTTGTTGGAACGAGCTCGTTCGAACGAGGGGTCACATGATATGGTTTTGCTGAAATTTTTTGAAAAATTTGAAAAAAATGACATTTAAAATATCAAATTTTGATATCGTCTGCGTTGGGTAAAGGGTTAATGCATGTCAACCAAAGTTACAAGTTATAGTGATATTACTCAACAAGAGCACCGCCTGGCGGGACATTATACGCCCGTTTTGTATTTTTGAAGGGTTGTGGTAAGGATGGGTGAGGGTGGAAACTGTTCGGACCAACCCCATATTTGAACTTGACCTGTATTTTGATGTGATTAAACAACATATCAAGTTTGGAACCAATCGGAAAACAAATAATAAAAGTTATCATCCGGAAACCAAATATTTGATGCATTCTATGTCCAACAAGGGCCATAATTCAGGGGAACTTCTTAGTTCGAACTGACCCCATATTCGAACTTTACCTGTCTTCTGTTTTGATTAAACCACATACCAAGTTTAGGAGTCAATCAAAAAAAAATACTAAAGTTATCATCTGGAAACCAAATGTTGACGAATGGACAGACCGACGGATGGACAAATGGATGGGCAAATGGACAGACAGACAGACTGATTCCATAATTCGACGGTTTTTCAACAGGGGTATAAATGAAAGTGTCAATGACACTGTAGCTCAACTTGTCAAGACTTGTACATGTATAGTATGTGACACAGAAATGACAAACATTTAGGTAATGACCTGATAACAAAGGTACATATAAAGTATTGTAACACCCTGTACATAAATACTGACCGTAGCCTGTAACAAATGTATAGGTAAAGTATTGTAAAGGTGGGTGACAGTCAGATGCTAAACTAGAAAAGAAATCTTTGACTCCTAGAGTGGGTCTGACTGAACCCAAAAATATTTGTTCTTATAGCACAGTGATAACAAAGGCACCCCAAAACACACTCATTCCTGTCCCAAGGTGAAAACAAAGGTACCCAAGAAGTTTCGTGAAGATCAGTTCATAAATACGAGTTGCATAGAAGTTGTGACAAAAAACTGATTTGACCTAATTTCGGAACAAAATGGCCACTAGCAGCCATCTTGAATTTTGGACCGCACTCAGAAACACTCATTCTCGTCCCAAGGTGATAACAAAGGTACCCAAGAAGTTTCGTGATACAAAAAATTATTCAAATCAGCGCTTTCATATGGAAGTTCTGTGCAAAAAACAGATTTCTGAATCGTCGGTACAAAATGGTGACTGGCTGCCATCTTGAATTTCGGACCGAACCCCAAAACACTCGTTCTCGTTCCACGGTCATAACAAAGGTACCCAAGAAGTTTCGTAAAGATCGGTTCATAAACACGGCCTCTAGCCCAAGCCGTATTGAGTTGTTGATGGACAGACGAACGACTGGCCATGGAATAAAAATCAGTCAGGCCATACTAAAGTTATAATCCAGAAAACACAAAATGCACAAATTCAAGAGGAAAGGTACATGCGATTTTGGCCGAAAGTGAACTTGAGCTGCGTTTTGTAGTCATTAACAAAATCTGAAAATCGGTCACGGCAAACTAAAGTTATCGTCCGGAAACGAGAAGTTGGCCGAAATTCCCATAAATAAAGGGCCATAACTCTACTGCAAATGGGCCGCTAGAAACGGAAATCGAACCCGTCCTGTATTTTGTCATACTAAATCCACATGCCAAATTTAACTCAGCTCAAACCATTACAACTAAAGTTATCGTCCGGAAGCGAAATGTGTCCATGGACGGACAGACAGACGAGTGGAGAGACCATTCACATAATACGTCCCATTTTTCAAACGGCGGTAAAAACAACATCTGAAAAATTTGGTGTCAATCCGTCAAGGCGTTCAGCTTAAAATGAAAGGAACCAATTTTTTTTCTCAAAAATTTTGTTTTCAAAGGGCCATAACTCTGCAGCGGATGGACTGAGAAACACCAATATCGAACTTGACCTGTATTTTATTGCTACAAACAACATCTGAAAGTTTGATATCGATCCGTCAAGGTGTTCGACTTTAAATGAAGGGAAACCAATTTTTTTTTAAAGATTGTGTTTTCAAAGGGCTATAACTCTGCAGCGGATGGACTGAGAAACACCAATATCGAACTTGACCTGTATTTCATTGCTAAAAACAACATCTGAAAAAGTTGGTGTCAGTCCGTCAAGGCGTTCAGCTTTAAATGAACGGAAAGCAATTCTTTTTAGAAAAATTGTGTTTTCAAAGGGCCATATCTCTGCAGCATACGGACTGAGAAACACCAATATCGAACTTGACCTGTATTTCATTGCTAAAAACAACATCTGAAAAATTTGATGTCAAGGCGTTCAGCTTTAAATGAACGGAAACCAATTTTTTTAGAAAAATTGTGTTGTCAAAGGGCCAGATCTCTGCAGCATACGGACTGAGAAACACCAATATCGAACTTGACCTATATTTCATTGCTAAAAACAACATCTGAAAAAGTTGGTGTCAGTCCGTCAAGGCGTTCAGCTTTAAATGAACGGAAAGCAATTTTTTTTTAGAAAAATTGTGTTTTCAAAGGGCCATATCTGTGCAGCATACGGACTGAGAAACACCAATATCGAACTTGACCTGTATTTCATTGCTAAAAACAACATCTGAAAAATTTGGTGTCAATCCGTCAAGGCGTTCAGCTTTAAATGAACGGAAACCAATTTTTTTAGAAAAATTGTGTTGTCAATATCTCTGCAGCAGATGGACTGAGAAACACCAATATCGAACTTGACCTGTATTTTATTGCCAAAAACAACTTCTGAAAGTTTGATGTCGATCCGTCAAGGCGTTCGACTTTAAATGAACGGAAACCAAATTGTTTACGGACAGACGGACAGACTGATAACATAATACGACCGTTTTTATAAATGGGCGTATAAAAATGAGTCATCCTATCATGTTACAATGAAAGCCCTTCATAAATTCGGACTGTAGACTGCACGAAATGTTTTGAACTTTGTAGCCATCACGAATGACCCATTGCAACCAAAAGGGGACATCCTCATCTACACATTATATGAGTCAATCTACAAAGTTACAATAAAATCCCTTCATTAATACAACCTGTAGTCTGTATTAAAGGTTTTGGGGTTTTGGCAGGGTTCCTGCACTTTTCAGGGGGGCAAATTCAAGACTTTTCCAAATCCTTTTCAATGCAAATTCAAGACTTTTCAATGATGGAAAAAACAAAATTCAAGACTTTTCAAGACTATTCGTACATAAGTACATAACATACTTTGCACTATTAGTGCAAAGTATGTTACATATTTAGAAATGTCCCGTTTTCAAGACTTTTCAATGCTCAGGCTTCAAATTCAAGACTTTTCAAATTCCATACCTTGTTTGGAACCCTGTTTGGGCTTTGGCAGCATCGCGGTTTAACGATCGCGAACAAAAGGGAACGTTTTCATCTAGGTATTACCCAGAGTCAACCTACGTTACAATGAAATCGCTTCATAAATACAACCTGTAAACTGTGCTAAAGGTTTTTAGCTTCGGGCCAATATAGCCATCACAGTTGACCGATCACAACTAAAAGGGGGATGTTCTCATCAAGACATTATATGGAGTCATCCTACCAACTTACTATGAAATCCCTCCATAAATACCTGTAGATTGTCCTAGAGGTTTTTGGATTTGGGGGTCGTGTAACCGTCATGGTTGACAGATCGCGACCAAATGGGGAAGTTCTCATCTAGACATCATACAGAGTTATCCTACCAATTTACAATGAAATCCCTGCATATTAAATATGACCTGTAGACTGTGCTAAAAGATTCTGGGTTTCGGGCTTAGGCAGCCGTCATGGTTTACAGATCATGACCAAAAGGGGACATTCTCATCCAGACATTATACCAAGTCATCCAAGTTAAAATGAAATCCCTCCATAAATATGACCTGTAGACTGTGCTAAAGGTTTTCGGGTTTTGGGCTCGGGCAGCCATCACGATAGACCAATCGCAAACAAAAAGGGGACGTTCTCATCTAGACATTACTTCAAACCTGCATATGAAATTTTGTGACAATCGGACAAGAACTACAGGGTGTAGCCTGTGCTAAAGAAAAATGTGAACAGACTAACAGACTTCCGCATGCATGATGGCAATAGCTTATCTTGAATTTGTCAACTTAAGCTAAGGTGCCTTTGCGCTGGTGCATAAAATCTTTCTGGTATGCAATTCTTGAGGATTTAGAATTGCTTTGCACTTCCTAAACTACCTTCTATGTACCACAACACCATCACCACCAAACCTCTCCCAAACGGTAATGTATTCTATACCAGTTAACAACATTGCTGTTTAAATTTACTATTTTTGGGGGTGGGGGGGGGGGGGTGGGGGAGGAGGGCGGGAGGGGCAGTGGATCAGTAGGTAGAGGCGCAGGCTGCAAGCCAAGATGTCCTCAGAATCCCACCTGCAACAACCGTGTTGTCCTGGGGCATGATATTTCACACTCATTCACCCTGTGGGGGCATTGTGCAGTAATGTGTACCACGACTGCACGCCGATGGTACACTTCAATCAATGCCGACCCTCTTGTGAGGAGTTATTATGTTGGGGTGTCTGACAATTGCTCGCCATTGCTCTATGGTGCTCTCTGGCCACCCGTAAAACTGCTGTGGTCA
Organism: Pictodentalium vernedei; assembly: GCA_031216915.1. NCBI lineage: Eukaryota > Metazoa > Mollusca > Scaphopoda > Dentaliida > Dentaliidae > Pictodentalium > Pictodentalium vernedei. Next base: position 27,731,334 of record CM062291.1, on the reverse strand, counting down.
TGATTAGCCATTGTGCAGAAATATGTGACCTCAAACACCAATAAATAAAAAAAACTTTTTTTTTAGGCCACACAAAGTAGATCTTGTTTCTCAGGCCATTATTTGTAAAATTTCATGCGGGCGAGCATTTTTTTTATTTTATTTTTTATTTCTGTAATTATTTCTTTGCCATCAAAAGTTCATGTTCTTGGTTTATGTTTTAGGCCTCATAATCTACGGAATAGCATGGGTGGTGGTGTATTTTGTCCTTTGAGTGCAAGAAGGCTTTGCAATGCCAAAGCATTGCAAAGCCTTCTTGCACTCAAGGGAGAAATTTATAAAGTTTTTTAACCTGGGTAAAATATCAGACCTAAACCATTGAATTTTTTTTTAAAATTTTACATTAGTCATAAAAAGAGAGCTTGGTGCAGCAAAAATGACCATGCGGGAGAGCCTGAGAAACAGATTTTAAATTTTTTTAGGCCTTATCATATTTTTTTAATCCAGAAACAAACATTATGACCCCTCTTGGAAAAAAATCCATGGAGTTTGTTCCACTGAGGGATTATAATCTGTGTTATGGTATGCAGGGAAAATAGTATTCCATACTGCACAATATATTATGAATATTGCATACAAGTCAGGCAGGTTATCTGAAGTGTTAACCCTTCACCTAACAAACCGGCTGCATCTACCCACGTGACTTTCGAATTAAGCAGCTGACAAAAATATATAATTTAAAAAAAAATTCAACAAAATCATGTGACCCCCTCACTGAATTTGTTCCAATGAGAGGCTGTTTTTCCAGCCTAGGGATATGACATGTCATAATTTCATTACGTATGCTGCTGCTAAGTGAATGTGTGTGGAAGACAAATCAATATTTTCAATGTGCAGCCCCAAGGCTGAATGTTGAAAATATTAATTGGACTTTCCCAAAATAATGAATATGGACCCTTCCATTTCCTGCCATGGAAGATACCACCAGGGTTTAAAGGGCTAATATATTTTGATATCTTCAGCATTGGGTAGAGGGTGAAAAGCTTATATTCAAACAACAACAACACTTGCCAGCAATAATGCATGGCACTTCCAACCCGCTACATAAATTTTCTTATTATACAATAAATAGCGTACATTCAAGTCACAAATATTCAAAACAAGATGTCCCATGGGGCCTGAGGCACTCTCCTAACCATAGCTGTTTAATTTATTCATTTATTGATGTTTAAGGTCACGTATTTATGCACAATGTCTAATCATGACCGTACAGTGTTAAGGGTGGAGGAAGCCGGAGTACCCAGACAGAACCGCCGAGCAACGACGAGCAGCTGCCAGCTCCCCAACATCGTAACTCCACACTGCAGCACAGACAGGGTTAGATTGGTTGAAGACATGCATACCATCGATGTGCAGTACGCCTCAGTACACGGCGTCATCGTGCCCCCACGCGGGCAATGCAGATGAAGTGTCTTGCCCAAGGACACAACGCGGTTGCCGCAGGTGGGATTCGAACCGAGGACCTCTCGGCTTGTACCCTGCACCTCTACCTACTGAGCCACCGTGCTCCCAACATAGTTGTTTAAAGAAGGATTTAATTAGCATATGAGGCTAGTTTGCACTACAGAGGAATGAAGTTATTCAATTACAGTGAAACCTTGTTAATTGAATAGTCACTTTGCCAATGGAAATTATTCAATTAACAGGAGTATTCAATTAACAGGGATAGTGTCACTTTCCTGTATTCTGGAGATAAACTTGGCATTTATTCTATTATATCTTGTTTGACAGAGCTCTATGAGCTCTGTCAAACAAGATATAATAGATTAAAAGCCTATATTGGATATACTGAGGCCAAATGGGTCTATAAACAAAGAAAAACTGGGGAGAGTCAGGGTAATTTCTCGACAGTTTACAAATTTTTTTTATTCAATTAACAGGAGTTTACTCTATATATAACCTATATTCAATTAACAGGTCAAATTTGTACCGGAGGTATGGAAAATGGTTTTGTGTTGGGAAATTATATTCAATTAACAGGGATATACAATTAAGAGACATCCAATTAAGTGGGCTCCTCTGTACTTATAACTCTGTTGTTAACACTTTACCCAACGAATCGCCCGCAACTGCCTGTGTAATATGCAAATTCAGCAGTTGAAAACATATTATTTTTCAAAAAATTTCAACAAAACCGTATCATGTGACCCCTCGTTGGAACGAGCTCGTCGAGCTCATTCCAACAAGGGGTCACATGATATGGTTTTGTTGAAAGTTTTTGAAAAATTTGAAAAAATGATATTTAAAATAATAAATTTTGATATCGTCTGTGTTGGGTAAAGGGTTAATGGCAGATGATTTATTTTCTAGTATTGGGATGCTACCACAGAAATAATGCCAAGATTTTCAGTAGTGCGAAACTGGGGAGTCCCAATATCAAACTAGGGACTTAACTTGAACAAACATGGCGTATGTTGTATACCAAATATCAGAAGATTCTGACTGGTTCAGAATATTACCGATTTTGCACTATGTTAAAATGTGAACACACTCCCCCATAGGGAACATAAATATCATCCCCGGGACTTTATTTAAACAAAGTGAATCTGAACCTTCTAAAGATGTTGTATACCAAATATTAAAAGATTCTGATTGAATCTCAAGAAGCAGATTTTTAAAGATTATTCCTCATATTGGACTAACTTAAAATTCAGGCATCAATAGGGAGCCTAAATATTAACCCAAAAACAGGATTTGAACAAACTTAGATCTGACTTCCCTAAGGATGCTGTATTCCAAATGTCAAAAGATTCTGATTGCTGGATCTGAAGATTTTCAAAGATTATTCCTCATATTGCACTTGCAGATAAAATTTGGGCTCCAAAGAGCGCCCAGTTATTAACGATGGCCTTGAGTTGAACAAATTGAATCCAATCCCCGTAAAGATTCTGTATACCATATCGTTGTGTGAGACTCATAAGGTTCTACAGTACGTGGAGAGTGTATTATCACTAAATCACCCGCAGAGTGGAGATAATTGCAAATTTGTGGTGAAGCATAACCAGCACAAGCAAAGTTTCAGCCAATGGAACTCCGGGTTAAACCCGGAGGTCCATTGGCCGAAACATTGCTTGTGTTTTTGTCGATATGTACAAAATTTTTAAGTTATAGCTTGGGTGATAACTCCACTCCGCGGGTAATTTACTTACAATCCACTCTCCACGTACTGTATCTTCCAGGAGAAGATAGAACCTTATAGTTCACACACAACGATATATTAAATGATTCTAACTGGAGCTTCTGGAGAAGATGAGTTTTAAAGATTATTCCTCATATTGGACTAAGTTAAAATTCAGGCTCCAGTAGGGAGACCAAATATTAATCCAGGGACTTGGTTCGAACAAAATGTGACGTAATCTCCATGTGGATACTGTATTCCAAATATCAAAACATTCTTACTTGTGGAGCTGTATTGGAACATTTTTCAAGATTATCCCCCACATTGCAGTTAGAAGTTCAATTTTTTTTTTTTTTTTGCATGAATCATTCAAAAGTACTTCTGACTCAACAATACAACATAACAGATTTGATTCAAACTGGACCATTGGTTCCATTACAGAGGCAAATATTGCTCCACAAAATTTGTTTGAACAAACATGATTCTCCACCTCGAAAGGAAGCTCCATACAAATATCAAGAAGTCAATGTACCAACTGGTTCATAAAAAGACATTTTTTTTTACAAATTTTGGAGCAATTTCCCCCATCCCCTCCCTATGGGGCTGGGAAAGTTAATTTGAAAAAGAAATGTGATGTAAGAACAAGCAATCACCTCAAATTTAACTAAAATTGGTTCAGTGAATTAGGAGTGGCAGGTGCAAAGTCGTTCTAGGGGGATGGACGAAGGACGGTGAGTGACCGCTATAGCTCATCCTGACTTTCAGTCAGGTGAGCAAACAAAATGTTCATGAGGTAACAAAATGTTCATGAGGTGACAAAAGCACACATTCACAAAACAATCTGCATCGAAAATGGTATGCTGGACTTTTCCATCTCAGGTCAAAAAGGTTCTGTTCTTCTCATCAGCAAACTGAAAAAGAGAGAAAAACATTCTCAATTTTAAATAGAATATTATTGCATCACTTAATTCTACATAGTGCATCTCATGGAAATCAGCAGGAACATCTATTTTTTTACAATTTCATGTGTACCATAGCCCCAAGAAAGGATGCTGGCTTTATTTACAATGATATAGCAGAGTTTCGGACCCGAGCCGTGAGACTTTCCTTTGGCACCATGGAAATCAGTGCAAACATTTTTTTCCCCAAATTTTCTCTGTCCCATAGAATCAAGGGTGTGTGTGTTCTGCAGTACAGAATCTGTACTGTGGTGAGCTAGGGCTGCAACGATACATTTTCTCACGATACGATGCATATCACGATACAATCCCACGATTCGATAAGTATCACGATACACTCGCAGGCCTGGCTTTTTGAAAATTACAGGAGGGCAGTTGCTGACTCCCTTTGATCTATATTCAGACGGGCACAAGCCCACCCAGGCCAGCTGGTACATACCAAAGCCATCAGAATCAGGCCATAGAGGTGGGCAGTCACTTGCTCTCCTCAGAAAAATATCAGGCAGGCTATAAGGATCTGGAGCAATCGCCCTTCTTAAAAAGTAAGCACACGAGAAGTAAATCTGCAGTTATGGACCACCGGACAACCCGGTGGTCCATAACTGCAGATTTACTTGTTGAGTCCTCACATTTCTACTGGGCTGGTGAGTAGAGGCAAATTTCTAATATCCACCCACACAATAGCCAAATAACAAATCATTGTACAATTTTGGGTCATGCAGCTTCATTTTAATGAAATTAGATTTCTCAAACTTATTGACAACAAAAAACATCGTGATACACTTCTGTGTCCTTAGAATTTGTGATTTGTTGGATCATAGTATATAAAGTTTTCCAGAGCGAGTTTAATGGTTTGTGCTATTCAATAACAAATATCCAAGGGCAATGTAAATTCAGACTTCTGCAATCCCGATTTCAAAGGAAAACTACTATACATAATGGATGTGAATATTCAATAATGAGGCCATTTTTGAAGTGTTATTAACAAAATATTAATGAAGTTTTGGGTCCACATTAGTGCTGGGTGATATTGAAAAAAATAAAAACTGCGATTATTGAGTACTGACATCGTGGTTAACGATATTATCGCAGTTTTTAACTCCCAACTCACAACCAGCAAACTGTACATGTAAATGATATTCTACAAATGTTTGATTTTCGAAGTTGTGTATCATCTGTTGTTCTTTGTTTTATAATATGATTTGTATTTGGAATAAAATTGAAAGAATTTTAATTGTTTATGTGCCTGCGTGTATTATTTTTTTCAAAAACCTAAGACATAAGATGTCACGAACTGTGAAACTGTGTGGGGAGGGGTCTAATACCGTCGACTGACGCCTGTATTACGAATACATTGAAGGCATGTGGGTCGTATTGACAGGCTTCAACTGACATCAAGTTATCAACTGGTCAATGACATTATATTTATTTATTTATTGGTGTTTAAGGTCACATACTTATGCACAATGGCTAATCGTGACCGTGACAGTTTTACGCGTGGAGGAAGCCGGAGTACCCGGAGAGAACCACCGAGCAACGACGGGTCAATGACATTGAAAAAAAACGTAAATCATATCTTACCAGTTATATTTACAGAGAATGTGATCCAAACTGAACCTCACTGTCCTTTATGTGTGACATGATGTTCGAAATTATTTGGAAAAACCCACTCTCAAAACCATGCTGGCTGTTTATTTAAATGGAATAAGCATGTAAATAAGAAGTCAGCATTGATGAATAAAAGACGTTTCCGATAAGTTTTCCACACATTCCTTTCATGGATTGGAAGGGTGATAAGGGGAGGAATTCACATAATTAAGGACAACTCATTCAGTTAGCAATAATTCTTCTTTTGTTGTATCCAAATAAAAACATTCTACAAACGAAAAATGCTCTAAGTAAACACAATGCAAGAATGAACAACACCTTGCTCCCTTGCATCGCTATTCTTTTAATTTATGCAAAAGTGGTTCAGTAGTCACCAGACATGCCCAGATTCAACAGATTCACTCCCAATACAGACGCTTTCTCCGTGTGTTTTACAAATTAAGTTGCATACACAGATATAACGTGGGCATTTTAACTTTAAGACTTGGAAAACTCAAGCTGCGTTAAATTAGAATCACTTTTATTCACCCACACGAACACACACATGCGAAGTATGATTACTTGACAGCAAGTTGACGCCTGCTGATAACTGACGATATGACGATTTTTTTTTATTAGGCGATGTTACTGAAGATGTTGAATTATTAAACGGGTACTGTCGATTAATCAGGAAACCGCTCAGCACTAGTCCACATGTATCGAAATACAGTGCAAGCATACCGTGATACATATCGTCAGAGAATGAATCGCGATACATTCGCCTCACGATTAATCGTTGCAGCCCTATGGTAAGCATGGTTCAGTATAGTTTTGCTAGGAAGTTGGTGCTAAAGGAAGAAACTCTCTTGGTGTGGGTACGAACCCTTGCTCTGCAATTGTTGAATACAATATTTCAAAAACCAGCAAAATACAGGTCTGGAAATAATAAGCTTACATCATAACCTGTTAGCAGGTTACACAATCCAACATGGTGGTAACCTTCAAGAACAACATGTGATACTTTTTCGTCCTTTTCTGTTTTATTACAGCAGCCATGCTGTTTACGTCTTAAGGTGCCAAATAAGTAATGGGAAATATTTTAAAATAGGTGACATCCTCTTTTTGATTAAGTCATATATCTAACCTAGACTGAAGCATGCTCCAGCACAGCACATGGACACATGGGGTTGATGAGCAAACTGATTTGATACTCATACATGAGCTGTGTCTGTAAGACACATATGATGCCCCGCAAAGTCTACCACACACAAACCACGTACCATAAGAGGTTAAATTCTACAAGTCCAAAAATCTGTAATTTAGGGAAATATTGAAGCAAATCACAATCCTGACAATATGCACACCTCTGGTATATGTACAAATGTCCTATAGAATAAAAAGGTCCTAGCTTGAAAACTAAGAGGAGAGAGCCAGACAAACCCCCCACCCCCCCAAAAAAAAAAAACACACAAGAAATGACTAAGTTCAACAACCTGTCATTTTGTGAAATATTGAAGTAAATAAAAATCCTGACAATTTGCACAGCTCTGGTATATGTATAAACATCCTGTGAAATACAAAGGTCCTAACTGTGAGAGGAGTTAGCCGGACAAACCATGTACCATACAGGTGAAATTCTGCAAAAAAAATTCACAGAGCTCAACAACCTGTAATTTGGTGAAATATTGAAGCAAATCGACGCATGGCAGACAGACAGGGGTAAAACAATATGGCCCCCAACTAATTGTCATGGGGGCATAAAAACGTTTGAATGTTTGGTGTTCAAAACTGAAAAGCATTGTTCATATTTCAATATGGATGGACAGAAGAAAAAAAATAATGGAAAGTGTCAAATTTTTTATTTTGTTTCGATTTATCAAAAATAGCCTATCACCTATTTTTTCAAGCTGACTTTCCATTCCTATAAATGCTTAACAGAATTTCAGCAAAAACAAACACCAACAACCACTGCACAATCTTGCCAAACCGAAATTATGCATTAGTGTTTGCTATTTATTTGGATGGAAATTCTGTCCAGATGTAAACAGCATGTATTTCTAGTCCTATGTGGATGCAAGGTACAACAGGGTTCTTACAGTCAAGGACCAAAAAAGTTCAAGGACTTTTCAAGGACATATCAGTATTTTCCAAGGATGTTTTTTTAAAAATGTACATTTGGAATATAAGCATTTTTAGAAACCTTACCTACTTTAACCCTTTACCTAACATGAAAAGCAGACGACACTTGCAAAAAAAATTCTTGAATTAGGCCACACAAAGTAGATCTTCTGTTTCTCGGGCCATTATTTGTAAAATTGCATGCGGGCGACGTTTTTTTATTTTATTTTTTATATCGGTAATTATTTCTTTGCCATCAAAAGTTCATGTTCTTGGTTTATGTTTTAGGCCTCATAATCTACAGAATAGCATGGGTGGTGGTGTATTTTGTCCCTTGAGAGCAAGAAGGCTTTGCAATGCTAAAGGGACAAATTTATCAATGTTTTTAACTTGGGTAAAATATCAGACATAAACCATTTAATTTTTATTTTTTTTAAGTTTAGATTGTTTATAAAAAGAGAGCATGCGGCAGCCAAAAGGTCCATGTGGGAGGGCCTGAGAAACAGTTTTAATTTTTTTAGGCCTTACTAATTTTTTGTCTCAAAAATATAGGCTATAACCCCTCATTGGAATGAGCTCGTTCCAATGAGGAGTCATAACCTGTGTTATTGAGACAAAAATGAAAAAAATAATTGAAATTAATTTGGTCATTTCTGAGAAAAGCAGTGGCCGGTTTTGACTGTTACATTGGGTAAAGGGTTAAAAATGTCTTCTACCTCATCCTTCTAAATTCCAGAAAAATGGTAATTCCAAAATGCCCTGCAACAGAATTATGGTGCTTACAGAATGACACCCAGTTAAATAATGCCTGAACTTTAATTACCCATTTATCGATTATCCATTATTTATGTTCATTGTTTTCGTTTTTTTACAAAAAACAGTGCAAAAGAGATGTTTCAATTGCCCACTATTACACAGGTAAAAATGAAATAGGGCAAAATTCAAGGGCTTTTAAGGAGTCGGATGGATTTTCAAGTACTTTTCAAGAACATTTTCTGAATTTTCAAAATTCAAGGAGTAATATTGAAATTCAAAGACTTTTCAAGGATGTGCACACCCTGTACAACCTTTTCAGTCAAATTAGACTCGAGAGTTTGCCAGACCTGACAGGCAAAACATGCAGGATTAGGAATTTAATTTCTGTCGGATTATTTTATTATAACCTGTGAATTGTTCATGTATTTTACAACTGAAGTACCTCCCTTGAAACCACCTGAACGACAATTCACAGATTATTTCCAGGCCTTAAAATACCAATACATGTAAGACATCATTATTCGCTGAGGTCGTTTTTGGTTGTGAGACTTGCTTAGTCGATGTGCTTGTCACAGTTCACTGGAATATAAAATGTGTAGTGAGAATATTCAAAATTGAGGGGATGGTGAATTCACCCAATTTAATATATCCAGGAAAAAAAACATAGGTTATGACCTCTCATTGGAATAAGCTGTTTGAGCTTGTTCCATCGAGGGGTCATAACCTATGTTTTTGAGAGAAAAATTAGTTATTCAAGAATTTTGTTTGCAAGTGTCATCTGCTTTTCATGTTAGGTAAACGGTTAAGGTGTGTTAGATATGCTTGAGGCTGTTCCATCAGGTACTGAACAACGTGACGTTTTTTAACGTTGTGATGAAGTCGATGGTGCCTAATATTCATTCAATAAAAAAGAAAGCTCTACAAACCCTTGCTTCACTAATAAGGCATATTCCCCCTACTGTAAATAGCAGGTTTTCTCAGGAGAATTTCCCCATTTACTGTATACCCACTGGTATTATAAGGGGGTGGTGGGGGGGGGGGGGGGGGTAACTTTTTTTGGACAGTACCAAGCGGCTTTCAACTGAGGAGAGCACCATGTGCCTGAAAAAAACATTAATGAGAGCTACCAATGGCTCACATCCATTTTTCAAAACACCACGCCTGAAGAAATGGCATTATGAAGATGTAGGGGTATGATCTTAGGGTATGGAATATGTGTTGTGGGACACACTGTCTACTGATGAAATACTGGTATGAGTGTAAGAAGTTTCATTACCCAGGGTTTCCGCTAGACCGGCTGTGGGTCCGTCGACCGAACCCATTCCCCCAGCTGATCATACTATGATCAGTCAGAAAAGCTGGTGGTTAAAATGTCGTGTACAATGCGGTAGCGTAACGACACTCAGGATCCTTTGTTTCCACGTAATATAGGCATATGTATGTTGTATACTATGCCTACTATTACTGGCGACAACCTGATACTTATAACCCCCAGAAGAGAGAGAGAAACAAAATTCAAATCCTAAACATCGCCTATAAAATTTCGGACTCAAATTGTCGTGTTTGGGCCGAAATCACTGGCTTTTATTTTGAGTGATAAGTGATGTAATTGCACGTGCATGATGTCACACGTCAGCATCATGGTTCTTTTCGAATATTTCGTTCTCTCTGCATTTCCAATTATTTACGTTGGCAAGTATAAGGTTGTATAAAAAAAAATTGAGGTCAAGCGTCGCAGTCACTGTCAGGATTCGTGGATTTTGTCAGGATTCGTGGATTTTGTGTTGTTTTGGGTTTGTATTTTTATGAAACCTCCGACCAGATGTAGTATTGTGTGTCCTGTGGGAATTTAGAGAATTGTATGAGCAAAAAATACATATTTTCCACTTCAATCATTCAGCATTTTAGCGACCAGAATGCTTGCATCAACAATTAATAATATTTGTGTGCAATAAGATTTAACTAGATATGTCATAAAGTAAAGAAATTATTTTCTGGTCAGTTTAACCCATTACCTTACATGAAAAGCAGACAACACTTGCAAAAAAAATTATTGAATAACTAATTTTTTTCATTTTTTGTCTCGATGAGCTCGTTCCAACGAGGGGTCATAACCTATGTTTTAGAGACAAAAAATGAAAAAATAATGAAAATTAATTGACGATTTTTGAGAATAGCGCTGGCCTGTTTTGGACGTTACGTTGGGTAAAATGTCATCCCAAAAGATATTTTTTTTGCATTTGCCATTCAACTATGACAGGGTATCTACCAGGAAGAAATTAGTGGGTCCAGTAGGAGAAAAGCACAGATCACACCTGGTGCGACGACGGTTGGCAGTAGACAAAGAAAATTTTAGAACTGAACACTGCAGGAAGGCCATTTCCTTGTATCTGAGACGGTGATTCATGTTTTATTGTGAACGATTTTGTGAGAATAATTATGTTGAATCTTCGTGGAAACACCCAATGCTATCGGCGTTTCTTTGCTACGATCATCATGTGATATCTTACCTAATCAGCAAATGGCCGAAAATAGCAATAGATTCCGAATTACACTTGACAATTGCCAATTTTGGAAATGCTGCTACTAAAATGTATCAACTTTGTTGGGAGAATGACTGCGTCTTGAAAAAGAATTTTACACTGTCATGTTCATTTCTTTTTTCGTTCAGATTTTTTGATTTATCAGTAAATGGTCAGTAGGGGAATGGGTCTGGTTGACGGACCCTCAGCCATGACTATGACCTTGGGATGCAGAATGTAAATGTGGGGTGGGATATGCTTTCTACCAATAATATACATCAGTAAGAAATATCATCCATTTATGTCATATATTGAAAAAGTTTTGGTCCAAGCAAGAGAAGTCAATAAAAAAAAAAAAAAGAGGTACTGTGAGCAAAGTCACAAAGTGATACCACCCCCCCCCCCCCCCCCCCCATGCCTGAAATGTATAAGTTAGATTATCTCCCCTTGGAAATGTCAGAACGGAATTATATTGCTTCTTGCACATCTTCATATGGAGTTCTTCCATTATGTAAAGTTTCATGAAAATTCTTCAAACGGTTTAGGAGGAGTTGCGCTTACAAGGATGGACAGACGGTATAAGTTAGATTATCTCTCCTTGGAAATGTCCGAACGGAATTATATTGCTTCATGCACATCTTCATATGGAGTTCTTCCATTGTGTAGTTTCATGAAAATTCTTCAAACGGTTTAGGAGGAGTTGCGCTTACAAGGATGGACAGATGGTATAAGCTAGATTATCTCCCCTTGGAAATGTCAGAACGGAATTATATTGCTTCATGCACATTTGCATATGGAGTTCTTCCATTGTGTAAAGTTTCATGAAAATTTTTCAAACGGTTTAGGAGGAGTTGCACTTACAAGGATGGACAGGGTGATTCCTATATAGGAATCACCCTGTCCGTCCGTCTGTCCATCCTTGTTTACTGCCTTTCCTAATAAACTGCGTCCGATTGAAATAAATGTGAATTGCACGAACCGGACAGAGCAAAGGGCAGTTACCCTCAACAGAAAGAAGAGCCCTGATACAGATAGGAGGTGGAGTTGTTTCTGGTATCAGATTCTTGGCAAGAAAGGAACAATCAGTGGTAAATGTAACACTGTTGGGAGAGCTCCTCGTAGGAAGAAATCGTAGGCCGGATCAACCGAGAGGGCGTGAAGCTCACTAATCCGTCTGGCCGAGGCAAAAGCCATCAGAAAAGCTGTCTTGTATGTGAGAAAACGCATATCCACCTGGGATAAAAGTTCGAATGGTGCCCCCCCCCCCCTCCCCCCAAGCAAAGCAGCACCCAAGAAAGATTCCATCTTGGGTTAAGCTGCGAAGTCCTAGGTCTTTTGCAAGAAAAGTGCCGAACAAGCTTGGAGAGGTATGGATAGTGCAGATACGACGCTGTCCCATATACAAAAAGGTCTCCGAAAGCATGAACCTGTACCCTTTGATGGTAACAGGCTGGAGATCCCAAGAATCAAACAGATATACCAGAAACTTTGCAATCTGCGTTATTGAAGGATTGGCATAATCAACAGAGTGATCGGCACACCATCAACCGAAGAACTTCCACTTAGCCTCATAGGCTAAACCAGTGGAGTGACTCATTGAAGAAGAAATGAACTCCACTGCTCGTCTCGAAAAACCTCTACGGAGGAGACAGGACCTGACAAAAGATATGCGTGAAGGCACAATGAAGTCGGGTCAACATTAAACCTCCTCGGATGACCTTGGCAAAGAAGGTCGCGACGTAGAGAGAGACGCTAACAGAGAGCAGAGCTGTATGGATTCACCTCCGCTGAGGGACAGGGGAGAAATCAGAATGATTTGACAACTACAGGTTCGTATCTTGCTTAGAACCTGAGGCAGAATCAGAACCGGCGGGAAGGTGTAGCAGACAAGATGCTTCCAATCGAGTGACAAAGCATCCATGGCAAAAGCCAGAGAATCTGGACACGGGGACCCAAAAGTATCCACCCGATGGTTCCAACTAGCCGCAAAGAGATCAATGTGGGGACAACCCCAGAGATCACAAAGCAAGTGGAACACTGCCCTGTTGAGCATCACTCGGTGGAAAAGACCCTGCCCAATCTGGACTGGGAGTCGGCTAGGACGCAGACGACCGGGAATGTGACGAACCACCACTCCGGCGTTGACATGCTAAGCGAGCAGTAGAAGATCCTGAGCCAATTCGTACAAGGGAACCGAGTGCGTACCGCCCTGGTTCCGAATGTAAGCAACCACTGACGAATTGTCGGTCAATAGAAGGAAATGGCGATTCGAAAGGTGGGGAATCCACTGCCGGAAACTCAGAAGAAGAGCAAGAAGCTCCTTCTGGTTGATGTGAAGAGTTGCTTGATCCTGGTCCCATGCCCTGTGAAGGGAAGACCTAGAGGATCCAACGACGCACCCCATTCGAGATCGCTGGCATCTGCCGTCAGATTAGGATCGGACATGGGTAAGTCCAACGGAACTCCCTGCATAATCCACTGAACATCCGTCCAGGGGAGAAGGTGATGATGAAGAGACTGGTAACTGAATCACCAGATCCAGAGAATCGACATTCGGCCTCCAACGACTGAGCAGAAAGTGTTGGAGAGGTCTGACATGCAACTGACCTAGAGGAATGAGATCTGTCACCGAACCGTAGAGACCGAGTACACGGAGAATACTCCGAGCTGTCACGGACGTGGACTGGGACAGAGTCAGGGTAAAAGCTGAGAGAATCACAGTCCTTGCCCGCCACCATATTCAGCTGAGTACGGAAGTCCATCCCCAGATGACAAAACAACTGAGAAAGGACCAGGCCTGACTTCTCATTGACTCTGAACCCTAGCGACGTGAGCAGGCTCAACAGTGTGTCGACATCTGACTCCAGAAAGGCAGCATTGGAATGCCTCTGGAGGATATCGTCTAGATTTGCCGAAGTGGTCACCCTGGACTGTGTGTGATATAAGGCTAACACATGCGACATCAGTCGAGTGAAGGCCCAAGGAGCCTTTTTGAGGCCGAAGCACATGGCCTTGAACTGGTAAACTCGCCCCAAAAAAGAGAACCTGATATACTTTTGAATCGGAACGTGAAATTAAGCTTCTTGCAGGTCGATGCTGGAAGCGAAATCTCCCTGGGGAATGGAGCAGCGAACTGACCTGAAAGTCTCCATGCTGAACTTTGGAGCAATGATAGACTGGTTCAGGATACTCATCGATAACCGGTCAGAGTCGGCAATCCTTCTTCGGCACCAAGAACAGGCGGGAATAAAATCATACTGAATGAATGTTCTTGACCTCGATCGCCCCCCTTTGACAGGAGATTGTCTATCTCCGTGATCAAAACGTCTAAAGGAACTTGTGTTGGAAAAAGCACTCCCAACAGAGTGGTATGCCTCCGGAAGGATACCCGCTGCCCAGACCGAACATCTAACACCTAAGGAACGGATTTGATTGTAGCCCAATGGTCTGCAAACTCTGATATCCTTCCTCCAACCTGGGACGAATCGAGGTGAGGACCTTCATTTCGAGCCCCGGCGAGAGGAGAAACCACCTCCTCTACTATATGAAGAATTCCGAGTCCTCCCTCTAGCCTGCAGACGCTTACCCTTACCCTGCAAGTAAGAAGTAGAAGCGGCATCAGGAGGATCAGCCCTTGGCTTCGCAGAAGAAGCAGATGGGTGCTTGTTAGGCTTTGAACGGCCCCTGCCTCCAACAGAAGGCTGATCAAGCTGACTGCGCAGCAACTGATCTTTGGAATGACATAGGTCATCATCCCGGACCGTCGCCACGGAACCATGGAATAGTTGCGGACCCGCCAAAGAAGCAGAACGAAAAGCGACACGCTGCTCCTCAGAGAGGGAACGGCTTGTGTCCAACACAGCGTCCCAGTGAACTAATTCCTAGTTAGCCATGTTACAGGCATGTGTGTGAATAAGATGCATGAGCGCCTTGGAAAACACACGCAAAGGAGCCTGTATGTCGTCAAACTTATCTGAAGGCAGATAAGCAGTTAAAGCAAAGACGACGTGATCTGAGAGAGAAAGCATGCTCAGAATCTCTCTCGAGAAGCCCAACAGGGACTCCAGAGTCGCCGTAGGGAAAACGGCAGACTTGAGCTTGGAAAGCCCGAGGGAGGTGGAGTCCTGATCCATGACCGTCAAAGTCTGGCAGACTGATAGATTGGCGGAATCGTAGGAACGATAGCGCACTGGAAGTAAAAAAAAAGTGTCAGCCCGGGTGAGGAACGAAGTCCTCATAACCTTGGAACACGGCTTAGAGTCCAAAGCTGTAAACACTTCAACCACCTGTACCGACTGGCACGGTAAAAGGCGCCCGGAAACGGGTTGCTCCACAGGCTGTAGGCGCGCGACCGATGATCGTGGCCTGGATGACACCATCGGCTGGTCTGGCGGTTTGAGACCTGGAAGGTACCCAAACACAAAGTCAAGAGCTGCCTCCAAGTCATAAGACTGTTGGCTCTCGGCGTTAGGTACGTCAGACCCATCCTCGGAGTCGGAAGACACATAGCCCATCATGGGCAAACCAGCCAATGCCTCCCATGGTGTAGGCATACCTGAGGGATCAGAAAGCAGCCTGCTTCCAATCCCGAGAAGCAGCGCCTCGGGGGCATCTGGAAACCACTAGTAGCCTCGCTGGAAGCAACAGGAAGGCTCCTGGAAAGAACCTAAGCGAGCAAGGAGAGGGCCTCCCTAAGCTCAAGGCCCGTGTCGGCTGGTTCGATGTGGGAATGAACTGGTAAAGTGGTTTCACTCCCGTCTCTTTTAACTATCGAAGGGTCACGATCCTCAAATACACCCGACGTGGGGCGACAGGTGGCAGCCGAAATATCTGAAGGCAGATGTGTATAGGGGTATGACATAGCCCTAGGATCTACAGTGCGGGAACTCAGGAGAGTTACCGCAGACCTCTGAGGGACAGAAGGTCCACACTGCACAAAAAGCCTCGGTCCCGCAAAACTGGCCATGGGACCAGAGTGCTTGGGACGGAAACGCAAGAGAGTCCAAGGTGACTGCACAATGAACATCCGAAACCAATGAGAAAACTGCTGGGGTTGATGGCTGAGAGACCACAGCAGAAGATACGGCCAGCAGCCCCTTCCGACTTCGCCGAGTTGAAGTCAGGGAAGGCTGAGACCGATACCCCACGTCCACACTGCCAGACATCTCTGTAGACCCCTGCAGGGATAAGCCGAGGCCTGCTGAAATGGTGACCGATGACGTAGCAGACAGAACAACAGAAAGGCCCAGGCTGCACAAAAAGGATTCGGCCGGCAGCCCCTTCCGACTTCGCCATGTTGAAGACAGGAAAGGCTGAGGCCAATACCCCACATTCACACTACCAGACATCTCTGCAGTTGCCTGCAGGGATAATCCAAGGCCGGCTGAAACGGTGACCGATGACATAGCAGACGGAACAGCAGTAGCAGCAGATACAACAGGAGCTGTTGAAACCAGTGGGAAGGTGGCGAGAGCAATCGAGCTCATCTCCAAAGGAGGAGTCACAACTCTAGTGACAGCCTCAGATGTCGACTGGAGAGGGATTACAGTCCCGGAACCAGGCATCTCTTCACCAGACAACTCAACAGCTTCCGCAGTATCCACCACATTAAAGACTGCACATCCCCCACAGAGGGGATGTAACTCTCACCAGACGTGGTCGTGTCGGGAGACCCCGAACGAAAGCATACCCCCTCCCCGTGGGTGTGGGAGGAACGGCCACGAGAACTCACCACATGCTTGGGCAAAAGGCATTGCCCTCAAGGAACAGTCCTGGGCATAACAGATGTGAGAGCAGTGGAAGAAAAGGTGAACTCAACAGATGTAGAAAGTAGAACACTCCCAACTACAGGAGAAAGGTGGCAGAAAATAAAGGACCGTTGGGAACACAACTGAACCCAAACGGCCGACAGGGACCCAAAAAACAGAACTACATTTTCAAAATTCAAGGAGTATGATTGAAATTCAAGGACTTTTCAAGGATGTGCACACCTTGTACAAAGTTATATGAACTGCACAAAGTTTTGCGGTCTTTGACTTTGACCTTGATATGACCCTTGGGTCAAAGATTCAACACACCTTTCAGTCAGGGACAATACCAAGTTATATGGACTGGACAAAAGTGACAGTGAAATGGCAAATTTTTTCTATCACCTCAACATAGGGTCTGCGACCTTGACCTTGAAGGACACATACCATATTATAATTTGTGACACACTGTCTTTTTAAAGTTTTGTCAAAAAATAATCAGTGGTTAAGAAGTTTAGGCCTAGACAATGTTGACAGACAACTTAGCATTAGAAAAGCTCCGCTGACATTTTGTCTGGCAGAACTAATCAAAAATTGAATCAATAAAAATACTTACTGCACTCAACTTCTTGACTTTGATTTTTCTTCCAGACAACCAATCTTTAAATCATGTTGCTTTTATTGAGACTAGTAAGCAAATCATTAAATGCATCTTGTTGTCCAATTCATTTATCAGCAAGTTTTTTACACACTCTACCCCTGCAATAAAAACAAAATTTCTTTTGATTTCAGGATGGGTGACTTGCAACTACATTTTAACCCTTTACTTAACATGAAAAGCCGACAACTCTTGCAAAGAAAATTCTTTATTGCCCATTTTTTTTTACTTTTTGTGTCAAAACCACAGCTTATGACCCCTCATTGGAACAATCTAAACAAACACATTCCATGAGGGGTCATAAGCTATGCATTTGAGACAAAAAATTAAAAAAATAATGAAAATTGAATGGTAATTTTTGTGAATAGCACTGGCCGGTTTTCGCTGTTAAGTTGGATAGAGGGTTAAACTAACCATATTACATGGCTTCCTCAGGCAAGGCTTAATTAACCCTTACTTCTATGCACTATGGTGGGGTAGAGGTGTGCCCTTTTTAGGATAACAGTATATTTGGCTTGTTTGATTTCCTGTAAAAGTTCAAGAATGCAAAAAATACTATTTTTATGACCCAAATTAAATGAAAGTGTCAAGGACACTGTAGCTCAACTTGACAAACTTGAACTTGATAAGTTATAAATATAAATGAAATGGCAAAACTGAAGATCACTGGTACCAATGTTATTTGATGAAATTTCAACATAACAGCATTGTATGTGTACAAAATCAGAGTAATCCATGCATTTTTAAATGTAAACTGTAAGACTGGCTAAAAGGAAGAATGTTGATACACAATGTTCAGAGGTTATTGTAAATGGCAACTTTTTTCACAGAAATGAACGCTAATCAATAGCTCTTATCTAAAGGTCTTGCCTAATGAGCACACCAAGTTCAAAAACAATCCCATGATAAATGTGGCCTGTAGGCCATGTCAAAGGAGAATGTCGATGCACAAATGCAATAAATTCAAAGATTGTTGCCAACAGCAACAGTTTTTAATCGAAATGAAAAGAAAATCAATAGCTCCTATCTTTGTCACCCTGCATAAGCATACAAAGTTACAAAACAACCTGATAATGAATGTGCCCTTTGAGGCATGCCAAAGGAATATGTTAATGCACTAAGTTTGAAGGTCATTGCTTGTGGCAATGCTTTTTTTTCATGAAAATTCATAAATATACCCGTCAGAGCGTGCAAAAGGGATGAGTTGATGCACAAATGCAGTAAGTTCAAAGGCTACTGATAACGACATTAAATTTTTATGGAATTGAAAAAAGGCAATAGCTCACATCTAGAGGTCACCCCGAACACACATACCAAGTTTCAAAGTGATCCAATCATAAATGTACCCTGAAGGGTGTGTTAAAGGGAAATATTGAGGTCTGACTAAACTAAGTTCAAAGGTCAACAGCAACATTTTTGGACAGAAATGGAAGAAAATCGAGAGCTCCCCTACAGATGTCACCCCACACAAGTACACCAAGTTTGCAAGCGATGCAATCATAAATGTGCCCTGCAGGGTGTGTCAAAGGAAAATATTGATGCTTAACTGCACTAAGTTTTTACTAAGTTCATCAGAGGTCATTGCCAATGGCAACTATTTTTGACGGAAATGGAAGAAAATCGATAACTCCCATCTAGAGGTAACCCCAAACAAACATACCAAGTTTCAAACCATCCTCATTATATATGTGCCCTGTAGGGTGTGCCAAAAGAATATGTTGATCCCTGACTAAACTAAGTTCAAAGGTCATTGCCAGTGGCAACATTTTTTGACAGAAAATGGAAGAAAATCAATAGCTACTATGTGTAGAGGTCACCGCGAACAAGCATGCGAGGTTTCAAAACAATTCTATCATAAATGAGCCCTGTTGGGTGTGACGAAGGGAAATACTGAGGTCTGACTAAATTAAGTTCTAAGAACGTTGCCAGCGGCAACATTTTTTGACGGAAATGGAAGAAAATCTATAGTTTCCATCTACAGCTCACCCCAAACAGCATACCAAGTTTCAAAGTGATCTGGTCAAAACTGTGCATTGCAGGGTGTGCCAAAAATGAAATATTGATGCATAACTGCACAAAGTTTTTCGAAGGTCATTGCCAGTGACAACATTTTTTGACGGAAATAGAAGAAAATCGATAGCTCCCATCTAGAGGTAACCCCAAACAAGCATACAAAGTTTCAAACCGATCTGATTATAAATGTGCCCTGTAGGGCATGCCAAAGGAGTATACTGATGATGCCTGACTAAACTACTAAGTTCAAACAACATTTTTTGACGGAAATGGAAGAAAATCGATAGCTCCCATTTAGAGGTCACCCCAAACAAGCATGCCTGGTTTCAAAGAAATCCGTTGATAAATGTGACCTGTAGAGTGTGCCAAAGGGAAATACTGAGGTCTGACTAAACTAAGTTCTAAGAACGTTGGCCGCAGAAACATTTTTTGACGGAAATTGAAGAAAATCGATAGCTCCCATCTTGAGGTCACCCCAAACAAGAATACCAAATATCAAAGCGATCTAATCATAAATGGGACCTGTGACGTGTGCCAAAGGTACGTACGTACATATATGCCCAGACGTACGTACGTCGACAGACGAGAAGTGATGGCAATAGCTCAGCTTGACTTTGTCAAGTTGAGCTAAAAAACATTTCCAAGGAAAAGAACAAACACCTTTCATACTTTTTGTAATATTCAGATAACATTCATGTAAAGTCGAAAGCCTGTACTGGGAATGTTTGACACAACACAAAAAACAGTTTTGGCAAGTTTAATTTTCCGTTTTTCTTAATTTCCTCCAAAATATTGTATCCTCAATATTATATACTACTCAAAGTTTGCTAAGCACCAAGTATATCCACCTACCTGTTTTACGTTTTAGTTGAAATATTGTTATGAAAAGTGTATATAGTTTTCATTTAACCCTTTGAGGCTTTAATTATCCTGACGTTCAAACATCACTGGGAATTCAGTTTCTTCATCGTTTTTCAAAATGTAACGCCAAACGTCGGAAAATATAAACAAGATATTTTTCACATTAATGATTATCTGGTTGAGGGCTAGATTATTTTTGGTGGTCTGAATTTGTTCTTCAAAATTTGTTTTATTACAAATTATTGGAGAGTGCAAAACAGGCACTCTCCAATAATTTGTAACAATACAAATTTATATAAACAAATTATTATTTGTGTTTGAATGAATATAAAATATAATCAAGGAAAGTGTTGGCTTTTGCTCTGGTATCCTGTTTTGAAAGCCCTGATAGTGGCTTCTAGCAATAAACCAGTTAAGAAGACTTGACAGCATGATTATATTAGTATTTTAAGCTGCGATAACATTTGGCTCAACGGTTGTTACAGAGCTCTATTCGGGAGAAAATAGGAATTGAGGATAAAACTTTAAAAAATCGAAAAATAACTAAACAAATGACCACAAAGTATCAAAGCGCTATTTGCTTTCGTACATCATAAGACGTACAAAAGTATCAAAGGGTTAATTATATCTTGAATGATTTAAGCACAGAAATAAAGATTTTGTTTGTGTTTGACATTATTTTTTAGATTTTGAATACGATAACCATGGAAAATGAATATTATTGGTAAAAGAGGAAATTTTTCAAATTTCCAAAAAGTTGAAGGAGTGAACTGATATGGGTTCAATATCGAGTATGAGACCCATTATTGTTAATTACAGCTTGACAATGCCTTCTCATGGTCCCAATCAGGTTCCAGATGGACCTTTGTGGGATGTTGTTCCACTCTTGGACCAGCATGGCACCAAGCTCCTGGACACTTCTTGGTTGGACTGGACAGACTGAAATTGCAAGCTGCAACTCATTCCAGACATGTTCAAATGGATTGAGGTCAGGGGATCTTGCTGGCCAGTCCATATGCTCAATCTTCTCCCTCTGTTGGTACTTCCGGACAGCATGGGCAACATGAGGATGGGCATTATTGTCCATCAGAATTAATCTATCACCCACTGCACCTGCATACAATCTGACGTGGGCATCCAAATATACCGCTGTGCAGCAGGGTCCAGAACTGCCTTGGGAGACATAGCAGTTTTATGCATTTTCTTGTGTTTTATTAAAAAAAACGCTTCCGCATTCATTAAGTAAACACGACTGCTGTTAAAATCCGTCATATGGTTCTAAAAATAGCCTAAACTAGCCTAAATTTTATATTTGTGAAAAGAGTTGTAATGGCGTAGTCGATCGGATAATTCACCCCAACTGGTAGCAACCAGCACAAAGTGGTTGTTTAAAAACAAAGTGCCAGCAAAAACAACTAATCACTCAAGACATGCATTGGGTCAGTTAGAATTTATTAAAATTAACCACCGTTTCAAAAGAACAAAAAATGTGAAGGAGACAGTTCATACTTAAAAAGTTGAAATTGCTTATGGTTACAGTACATTCTTTTATAAATCACACATATAAGGATGGATAATGAAAGTGTCAATGACACTGTAGCTCAACTTGTTAAGACATGTACATGTATAGTATGTGACACAGCAACGACAAACATCTAGGGTAATGACCTGATAACAAAGGTACATATAAAGTATTGTAACGGCCTGTACATAAATACTGACCGTAGCCTATAACAAATGTATAGGTAAAGTACTGTAAAGGTGGGTGACAGACAGTGATGCTAAACTAGAAAAGAAATCTTTGAATCCCAGAGTTAGTCTGACTGAACCCCAAAATATTTGTTCTCATAGCACAGTGATAACAAAGGCACCCCCAAATACTCATTCCTGTCCCAAGGTGAAAACAAAGGTACCCAAGAAGTTTCGTGAAGATCAGTTCATAAATACGAGCCGTATAGAAGTTGTGACAAAAAAATGATTGGACCACTGGCAGCCATCTTAACCATTTACCTAACATGAAAAGCAGACGACACTTGCAAAAAAAATTCTTGAATAACTATTTTTTTTTATTTTTTGTCTCCAAAACATAGGTTGTGACCCCTCATTGGAACGAGCTCGACGAGCTCGTTCCAATGAGGGGTCATAACCTATGTTTTGGAGACAAAAAATGAAAAAATCATGAAAATTAATTGGCGATTTTTGAGAATAGCGCTGGCCGGTTTTGGCCGTTACGTTGGGTAAAGGGTTAAATTTTGGACCGCACCCAGAAACACTCGTTCTCGTCCCAAGGTGATAACAAAGCTACCCAAGAAGTTTCGTGTATGGACTTCGGGAATGCTTGGGGGGGGGGGGGGTAAAAAAAATGTGATTTCCAGCAATTCCGAAAAATGCATTCAATGACCCCTAGGAGACCTCCATGACCTTGACCCATATTTTGAACCTCTATCGAGTTTCGACTCATTTGGTGTTAGTTCCAGGTACATTTATCACACCATGTTTTAGATATGAGCTTGACCCACTTTTAAAAATTTTGGACATGCCCACCTTTGTGTACGCCAGGAATGCTTTTGGGGGTCAAAAAATGTGATCTCCAGCAATTATGAAAAATGCACTCAATGACGCCTGGGTGACCTCCGTGACCTTGACCCATATTTGAATCTCCATCAAGTGTCTACTCATTCGTGAAAATGGTTTGATAAATACAGCCTCCAGCCCTAGCCGTATTGACATGTGCACTTACAGTGTATGTATAAGTAGCACTGAATAAATCAAAGTTCATCTAATTTGCATAATTTCTGCACGAGAAAAAGACCCGTATTATATGTGATGTATTCCATGTTACTAAACATTCATACAAAAATTTATTCTAATCAGAACTTTCATACAGAAGTTCTGTACAAAAAACTGATTGCACTAGTTTTGGTACAAAATGGCTGCTGGTGGCCATCTTGAATTTTGGACTGCACCTAAAAGCACTCGTTCTTGGCCCACGATAACAAAGGTACCCTAGAAGTTTTGTAAAGATCGGTTCATAAATACAGCTTCTAGCCTGAGCCGAATAGAGGCTGTGTACAAAAAACTGATTGGACCTAATTTCGGTACAAAATGGCCACTGGCAGCCATCTCGAATTTTGGAACGCACCCAGAAACACTTGTTCTCGTCCCAAGTTGATAACAAAGGTACCCAAGAAGTTTCGTGAAGATTGGTTCATAAATACAGCCTCTAACCCGAGCCGTATTGACATGTGCACTTACTGTGTACAAGTAGCACTGAATAAATCAAAGTTCATCTAATTTGCATAATTTCTGCTCGAGAAAAAAACCGGTACTATATGTGATGTATTCCACATTACTAAACATTCATACAAAAATTTATTCAAATCAGAACTTTCATACAGAAGTTCTGTACAAAAAATTGACTGCACTAACTAAAGTACAAAATGGCTGCTGGTGGCCATCTTGAATTTTCGACCACACCCCAAAACACTTGTTCTCATCCCACGGTGATAACAAAGGTACCCAAGAAGTTTCATAAAGATTGGTTCCTAAATACGGCCTCTAGCCTGAGCCGAATAGAGGTTGTGTACAAAAAACTGATTGGACCTAATTTCGGTACAAAATGGCCACTGGCAGCCATCTTGAATTTTGGACCGCACCCAGAAACACTCGTTCTCGTCGCAAGGTGATAGCAAAGTTACCCAAGATGTTTCGTGAAGATCGGTTCATAAATACAGACTCTAGCCCGAGCCGTATTGACATGTGTACTTATTGTGTGTAAGTAGCACTGAAAAAATCAAAGTTCATCTAATTTGCATAATTTCTGCATGAGAAAAAAACCTGTATTATATGTGATGTATCCCATGGTACTAAACATTCACACAAAAAATTATTCAAATCAGCACTTTCATATGGAAGTTCTGCGCAAAAATCTGATTGCACCTAATTTTGTACAAAATGGCTGCCATCGGCCATCTTGAATTTCAGACCGCATCCAAAAACACTCGTTCTCTTCCCACGGTCATAACAAAGGTACCCCCAAGAACTTTCGTAAAGTCCAAGCCGTATTGAATTGTTGATGGACAGGATGGACGACTGGCCATGGCATAAGCTCAAATCTGACTTACGTCAAAGCTGAGCTAAAAATTATTCAACTCAGAGCTTTCATATGGAAGTTCTGCGCAAAAATCTGATTGCACCTAATTTTGTACAAAATGGCTGCCTGCGGCCGTCTGTAATTTTGGACCAGACTCAAAAACACTCGTTCTTGTCCCACGGTGATAACGCAGGTACCCAAGAAGTTTCGTAAAGATCGGTTCATAAATACAGCTTCTAGCCCGATGGACGGACGACATGCCATGACAATACCTCAAATTTGGCTTCGCCAAAGTTGAGCTAATGAAAGTGTCAATGACACTGTAGCTCAACTTGTGTAAGACATGCACATGTATAGTACGTGACACAGCAATGACACACATCTAGATAATGACCTTATAACAAAGGTACATGTAAAATATTGTACATAAATACTGACCGTAGCCTGTAACAAATGTACAGGTGAAGTATTGTAAAGGTGGGTGACAGTTAGATGCTAAACTAGACAAGAAATCTCCATGGGGTTAATGTTACAATGGGGATCCTTGTATGGTGCACAATAAGCCAAATGTTTGCAACTGTTTTGGCCTGTTTCATTCAAACCCTTCTAAGGTTGATTCATACTAATTAATAAATATTTGTCTAGTCCTTTTTAAAATGTAAGTATTTGAATTTTTTATCTTTAGCTCACAGGGTTCCCATGGGTGAGGTGGTTTTATTTTTCTCATTGGAAATAGAAAATTAGGTTGTGCTA
This sequence comes from Pictodentalium vernedei, assembly GCA_031216915.1. Lineage (NCBI taxonomy): Eukaryota > Metazoa > Mollusca > Scaphopoda > Dentaliida > Dentaliidae > Pictodentalium > Pictodentalium vernedei. The sequence continues at coordinate 27,706,110 of CM062291.1, read as the reverse complement.
ATAATGTTTACCCTCCCCAAACAACACCAAATATTAACACAGGAACTTGGCTTCAACACATTTGAAAATATACATCCTGGGGATGCTGAAATCAAGAAACATTATTTTGTCTGGTGTTCCTGGAAAAGATTTTTAATTATCTCCCTTTTTGAGTCCCTGAGTGGGTATAACTGAACCCTAAAATATCTGTTCTCATACCACAGTGATAACAAAGGCATCCAACAAATTTATAGCAAACATTACTGACATAAAAAATCTTCTTTACATTTCTGTACAAAAAATGTAATACACACAATTCCCGTAAATATGACTACCGACAGGCATTTTTAATTTTTGGTCGAACCCAAAAGCACTCATTATCATCCAATGATGATAACAAACGTAGTCCCAGAAGTTCTGTACAAAAAACTGATTGCACCTAAATTTGGTATAAAATGGCCACCGGCAGCCATCTTGCATTTCGGAATGCACCCTAAAACACCCGTTCTCATCCCAAGGTGATAACAAAGGTACCCAAGAAGTTTCATGAAGATCGGTTCATAAATACAGCCTCTAGTCTGAGCCGTATTGACATGTGCACTTACTGTGTACAAGTAGCACTAAATAAATCAATCATCTAATTTGCAGAATTTCTGTACAAGAAAAAAACCTGTATTATATGTGATGTATTCCATGTTATTAAACATTCATTCAAAAATTTATTCAAATCAGAACCTTCATATAGAAGTTATGTACAACAAAAGGCCCCAGGGGTCCTGAGGGAGCTCACCTGACATGATAGCCTGAATATAAAACCCAGGGAATTGATTTCAACAAGTTGCATCTGCCTCTCCTTACAATAGCTTATAACAAACATCCAAAGATTCAGACCAGTGGATCTAAAAAAATATATTTTTAAAGAATATTCCTCATATTGAACCAAGTTATAATTCAGGCTCTCATAGGGCAACCAAATATGAACCCAGGGACTTGGCTTGAACAAACTTGAATCTCACCTCCAGTGGGATGCCATTTTCCAAATATCAAAAGATTCTGACTGGTGGATGTGAAGAAGAAGATTTTTAAAGAATATTCCTCATATTGAACTAAGTTATAATTCAGGCTCCCACAATATCAACCTGAGATTTGGCTTGAACAAACTTGAATCTCACCCCCCTAAGGATGCTGCATGCCTAATATCAAAACATTCCGACTGCAGAATCTGAAGAACATTTTTAAAGAAAAATTCCTCATACTGAACTAAGTTATAACTCGGGCTCTCACAGGGAGCCCAAATATGAACCCAGGGACTTGGCTTCAACAAACTTGAATCTCACCCCCCTAAGGATGCTGCATACCAAATATCAAAATATTCCGACTGCTGGATCTGAAGAAGAAGATTTTTAAAGAAAATTCCTCATTTTGAACTAAATTACAATTCCAAGCTCCCACAGTGAGCCCAAATATGAACCTAGGGACATGGCTTGAACAAACTTGAATCTCACTCCACTGAGGATGCTGCATGCCAAATATCAAAACATTCCGACTGCTGAATCTGAAGAAGATTTTTAAAGAAAAATTCCTCATATTGAACTAAGTTATAATTCGGGCTCGCACAGGGAGCCCAAATATGAACCCAGGGACTTGGCTTGAACAAACTTGAATCACACCTCCCTAAGGATGCTGCACACCAAATAGCAAAACATTCTGGCTGCTGGTGCGGAAGAAGATTTTTAAAGAAAATTCCTCATTTTGAACTAAGTTACAATTCGAGCTCCCACAGTGACCCCAAACATGGATGCAGGGACATGGCTTGAACAAACTTGAATCTCAGCCCCCTAAGGATGCTGCATACCAAACATCAAAACATTCCGACTGCTGGATCTGAAGAAGATTTTTAAAGAAAATTCCACATTTTGAACTGTTATAATTCGGGCTCCCACAGTGAGCCTAAATATGAACCCAGGGACTTGGCGTGAACAAACTTGAATCTCCCCCCCTAAGCATGCTGCATACCAAATATCAAAAGATTCTTATTGGTAGATCTGAAGAAGATTTTTAAAGAATATTCCTCATACTGCACTTATGTAAATATTTGGGCTCCCATAGAGTCCAAATATGGACCCAGGGAATTGATTTCAACAATAGTGCATGTATCGCTGAAACAATACAATGTCCCCTACCGGACTAATGAGCATTAATAATTATACAAATGTTATAACCTATATGTGATCAGCATGAATTCCGTTGAAGCATTTCCAAAATAAAAGACCAGAAAACTGATATTTTGGCGCTTTTCCATATTTCCAAGGGCCATAACTCACACAAGAATAATGCAAACTGCATGAAACTCAAACTTGAACTGTAAGTCATTGTTCTATAGTAGGTTACCAAGAATGAAATCATTCAGTTGAAGCATTTCCAAAAAAAGTCCAGAAAACTAAAGTATGACTGACAGACTGACGGACGGACAGAGTGTAAATGAAACTTGATCTGTAAGTCATCGTTCAAAAGTAGGTTACCAAAAATGAAATCATTCCGTTGAAGCGTTTCCAAAAAAAGTCTGGAAAACTAAAGTATGACCGACAGACTGACTGACAGACTGACGGATGAATGGACAGAGTGTAAATGACACTTGATCTGTAAGTCATCGTTCTATAGTAGGTTACCAAAAATGAAATCATTCCGTTGATGCGTTTCCAAAAAAAGTCCGGAAAACTGATATTTTGGTGCTTTTCCATATTTCCAAGGGTCATAACTCACACAAGAATAATGCAATCAGCATGAAACTCAAACTTGATCTGTAAGTCATCGTTCTATAGTAGTTTACCAAAAATGAAATCATTCCATTGAAGCGTTTCAAAAAAAACTCTGGAAAGTTAAAAAATTTATAGTAATTTATATATTTTTTATACTTACCAATGACCCAGACATAGCTGCTGGTGCTAACTCTTAAAATATAGGGCCAAACACAAATTTTGCCCCCCAATCCCCAAAATTTGCATCTAAAACTAAAGAAAACATGTCCTGAAAGGCCCTCCACACTTCGCCCCTACTGCGCATGCGCAGTGTCAAGGACGTTCCGAAATTGGCGCCATTTATCATTCTAATAACCAGTGCCTGGTAAGCGCTATGTACTCAGCGGGGAGGCAAGAGTTCCCAACTCCTGGGAGGGCCATCCCCGTCTGGGTCATTGGTAAGTATAAAAAATATATAAATTACTATAAATTTTTTAACATTTTTATACTGTACCAATGACCCAGACATAGCTGAATAGTAAAAAGGCTGGAGGGCCAAGGACATAGAGCAAAATGGAATACGCTCAATAAAATAAAATAGAGTCATCCCCTGTAGGGAAAAGAAGTAATAGGCCTTACATGTATCTTTCTTATTTATGATAAATTAGAAAGATACAACACCTTCCAAAAATTGAGCTTCATACATCCATGTACTCTATTAATATCCAATAATCCTTATACTAATAATTTTTAAAGTAAGCCAATAATAAAGTAAGTCTAGAGAATAGAGACTCTTATACTCCTAAAAGTGTGTGAGAATTGCATAATCATGTCCGTTGACATATGCAATATTCAAAAGCTATACTTTAAAAACTAAGACTTGAATGAATTTTATAAACTTAAACTTCTCACTAAACAACCATCCCAATAACAGCTCAGAATTACTAACTCCGGAGGAGGTATCCCCTTGTTTTCATAGTAAAAACAGGTGACCCAAGGGAACACCCTCCCCCCCCCCCCCCTTTTTCTTGCCCTGGGTCAAATAGCCCAGAGCGAAGAGGGCAGCCGAACGGAGACACTGCCGAAACAGACAGCCTACCTAGCTATAGTAGCAACTGTTAAGTGAATGACATTCTGAGCAGTAGATAATAGACCTAACAATAGAGGCCTCCAGAAATGGACTCGATATTTCTGAGATAAAATTCATGAATGGATGGCTGAGCGCAATGAGCAGCCTTCAAAAATCTATAATAGCAACACTATTAATGTAAGCCCAAGAAGTAGAAGAACTCTTACTTCATGAGCCGAAATCTTAAGCACAACTGCTAAGCCAATGATATACCATAAGCAGTACGCTAGTTAATAGAATCCATTAACAATAAAATGGAGCGTAACGTCCTTCTACTAGACATCAAAGACAGAAGAAGCTTACGCCCTTGTAATAAACAGATATCTGTTTATAAATACATAAACTGTACCCGGAAAGAGTAAAGGCCTATGCCCATACGAAGACGGAAGGACCTTAAAATAATAGGTTCCGGATAATAGGAGCCTAACTCTTATGCAACAATCCAACCTAAATAGTAACGGAAGTATTGATTCCGAAACTATGAAAGTGAAAATCATCCATCGATAGTGCATGAAACTCACTGACTCTACAGTAAAAGAGAAATCAACAGAATTACTGTCTAAAAGGTCAGAATTTGAAAACTACTGTTTCCAGAGGCTCAAATGATTACTTAGCTAAATAAGAACCTGAAGTTAAAATCCGTATAGGAATTTAATCTAAAGATTCTAAGTCTATTTATCAAAAAGTTACTAACTGACTTAGATAAAGAGACAAAAGACTCAATTGTAAACTATCATAGAGTGCATAGGTATGAGGTAACATAAACCTATAACCTAAATAATAACAGGCTGCAGTAGATCTTGTCAAACAAGTATACTAAAAAGTTGCAATGAGTAGTATGGAGGGATCAACCATATGAACATAATGATCCCTACACCACGACGGAAGAGCCTCCACTTTAGTCGCATAGAATAGCGAAGAAGAGGATCTCCTATAGTAAGAAATCGCGTCCAAAGCTCGTCCAGTACAGTGCTTACAATGCAATACGGACCACACAATGGAATACATGAAGGTTGCGACCTTGCTGGTTGTGATAAAGATGACACGATTTACCCAGTGAAAAAAGATCCTCACATAGAGGAAGATTTCACGTTAAGATCCACAGTAGACAAGAGAGTAAATTACTCATGATCTCTGTGAAGATAGAGATGCTATCAACAGAAATGTATTGTGGTTGTTTATCTTAGCAATACCTGCTAAAACAACAGCGCCGGAGGATACGCATATCCTATCATTCCGTCCTATAGATCAATAGAGCGTTAACAGTATTAGCTCAGAGATCTGGACAAGCCAACACATACGTCTGCAAATGATTAGCAAGCTGTGTCATAAATAAAACATCATTGGGCGCTCCCATAGATAGCAAATCTGATTGAATACTTGTTTGTTGAGAGTCCATTCTGACAGCAACAAGCGACCCGTAAGAGAACGGGAGTGCGTTAAAACAATCAGACGACCCAGAATATGACGGATCAAAACTGAACTTGGTGTACTATAACCAACAGACGGATTCTTTCCATTAAATTGAATAACGGAAACGAAAGAGTGCCTCCCTGGTTCCGGAGATACGCCACTACTGTCGAATTAAAGGACAGGAATTTGGGCATGCGTTTCTGAATAATGTTCATGCAATGACATAAAGCAAGCCTAAAAAACATTATTCCGCGGAAGTTAAACTGATAGCTAAAAGACTGCGGAACCCAAAGACCCTGGCACTTCGAATCCGTAGGGATCAGTATATATCCCAATCTGTTTGACTGGAAACCGTCATAACAGCCACACTCGGGTCCGGCAACTGCGGCGGCACTCTCTGAGTCAACCACCGAATGTTTGCCCCAGTCTGAATCTCTTGTAACACTAGATAGACAAGAAAATGTATAAATCAAGCAATTCATGGATTGCCGGAAAGTTGCCGTCGAAGAGAAGCTCCTCCGAGAACGAAGCGACTCTGAGAGAGTTCTTAACCTACTATCCACGCGTGGATGAAGCTAGGGCTGCATCACGTCTAACCAACTCCAATCAGCCACTGAAGGGCGGAGTTATACGTGAACAAACTACTGCCCTCAAAAGAAATTACATTGAGAATAATATCCCGTAAATCTTTTCTTGAAGACGTAATGATAACGCCTCAGTAAGGCGGATTACGTATAATAAAGCGTCTAAGTTAAGTCTACTATACATAATGTCGTTCCCAACCTTGAAATTGGAAAAGACATAAACGGCGAAAAAGAATATATGCAGTCTTTAATCACACCGTCTAGACGCATATGAACTCTCGGTATGCCCTGCTCTGCCAAAATAAACTATATGTAAAAAAGATAAAATGGCAGAAATGAGCCACGCGGACAAGAAACTAAACTATCATGCTTAGTAGCAGGCTTGTATATATATATAAATATATAGCGTCGAAAAATAAAACACATGTTGTAATGACAATATTGGACTGCGTCGGTAAGTCAGGGACAAAGTCCCTGTACCGATCGAAAAATCCGAGTCCAATGACGCTATAAGTCTCTTATCCAAGATCGCAGCAATGAAGTCCGAAAAATAATCACTGGAAGAAATGCCAGAAGATATGAAAGGCATCTTCCGATACTACTAAAGGGAAAACTCGAAATCTTTCGAATCCCTTTCGCCATCCTGTCGGACCCTATAAAGCGTTCGGTCGTCCGTAGCTTGATGCAACCGCGGACCGCACCGACCCAGCGCCGTCGGATAATTTCTGATTCGACCGAGAAACCGTGAATTGCTGGGATGCTGCGAAACAACTGTGCTAACTCGGATAGCACGTCCGTCAGTGAGGCCTGAGGAGCAGCGGTCTTACGATGCATTGCCGCAGGAAGCTCCGAGATCGTTACCCCGTGCATACTTCCAATATGCGAGCGAACGGAGTGTATAGGCCTCGTGTCCCTTGGCTACCGGATGGCGCGACCTATTCGCTGTGGAATCACTGAATGCCGAAACTGATCGGATACTCGAGGTCACGTAGCCAATGTGCGGTCGTGTGCCCTGCTGTGAGGATGAGGAAGCATTAAAGACAGTCTCTCGGACTGTCAATATAACGGAGCGTCCCGAGCAACGGACATATGCTCCGAATGTAAAATATCTGAACCACAACATGCGGTCCCCTATGTTGTTGGCTTCCTCCGATCTGTCCTCAATCTGCCGTCACTGGGTGAGTACTAAAGTAATTAAAGTGCTCGCATCACCCAAATCTCCTTCCTAGACCGCAACGGACGAACCCGGCAGCCGAACCATTCGATGAATGTACGCTACACCGGGTGAGCTAGCGAATGTCACTCCGTAAGCGATAGACATATTCCATGAGCACTTATTGCCGCTAACTCCTCATTAACTATGACGACAGAGGCACACTTTTGAAAGACATCTCCATAACTCTTCGAACAAGAAACCAGAAATGCTTGGATAGCAAGCATAAAATAATAATATATATAGCGTCGTTCAATAATTCGAAAGTTTGTGTGACATTATTGGACTATGTCGGAACTGAGGGACGATGTCCCTGAACCGAACCAAAAAATTTCTAAGTCCACCGACGCTATCAGTTTCTTATCCGGCATCGCAGCATATGTTGTTCCGAAAGGGAAAGCTTGAAATCCACCGAATCCCTTTCGGTATCCCGTCGGACCGGATGAAACTTTCGGACGTCCGTACCCGCTTCCGCGGAGCGTCCCGACCCAGCATCGTCGGATAAAATATATGCGACAGATTCAGTTGATGCTGGGATAAACTGTGCTATTAAGGAAAGCACGTCCGTTCCCGAGGCCTGTGCAATAGCGGACTTACGATGCATTGCCGCTGAAAGCTCCGTGTACGTTGACTCCCGCACACTTCCTATGCGAACGTCCGGAGTCTGCAGGCCTCGAGTCCCCGGCTACCGACCCAGCGCTGTCGGATAATTCTCGATCCGACACCGTTTCTGTCGGCTGCTGGGATGCTGCGATAAGCTGTGCTATGTGCACAAGAATGTCCGGCGTCGAGACCTGCGGAGGCGCAGTCTATCGCTGCTTCGCCGAGGGCAGCTCCGCATCAGATGGCTCCCGCATACTTTTCCTATGCGAACGTCCGGAGTCCATCGGTCTCGAATCCCTGGCTGCCGGATGGTGTGACCTGGTCGCCGAAGAATCCTTGATCGGCGAAGCTGGTAATATATCGGCGGTCACGCAGCCAAGGTGCGGTTGTGTGCGCTGACGAGAAGAGGAAGCCTTAGCAGTCTCAGCGGACTGCCTATACAACGGAGCGTCCCGAGCGACGGACGTATGCTCCGCTAACGACACATTTGTACCACAACATCTGGGGCCAGATGTTGTTGAACGAGAGAGGGGCCTCTCTCGCTTGCCGTCCGGATGGACCGGAACGAGCTATGAACCGGACTAAAAGGCTTCCTCCGTTCTCCCTCCGATCCGCCGTCACTGGGTGTGCATTAAGTTAATTTTATAGTGCTCGCATCACCCCAAAATTCCTTCTAGACTGCAACGGACGAACCCGGCTGCCGAACCATTCGGTGAATGGACGCTACACCGGGCGAGCTAGCGGACGTCAAAGGCCGTCGAACCTACTAGGGTCCTCTTAGGCAATTGGCGTATTACATGAGCACTTTTCCGCTAGCCCTTCATTAATTGTGACGACGGAGGCACACTGTTGGAAGACATCACAGATACATCACCCTAATCTTGATCGTCTGAAATAGAAATTGATAAAGTAGAGTGACCCTGTGGGGAAAGGACCGGAGTGTCCAAATCCCCAACAACATACCGTGACATACGCTTCCCATATTGTCATCGAAATCATACGATACAGAACAGGAGTTAATGCGAGTACACTGACCACATATAGAATGATAATAAGGTCAGAGGAAGACTTCCTCTTAAAACAATTGATCAATATCCTTTCAATGTGAAAAGAAAACAAGTCCTGGTACTCGCACTAACCCCTGGCAATCAAAATACATAATAATAATATGATCCATGAATATAGAAAAAATAATTGAAATCAAAATATTTTGAAAAAATATTTTTTCAGAACAGCCCAAGTTTCTGAAAAGTAACGTTGAGCCCCAATGGATCCCAAGCCTAAGTGTGGACAAAAATTTTAAAAATATTTTAAACAATTTATTCAACACTTACGAACAATAATAATGTATCTAGTTATGATTAAAATAACATAAAGATATTATTATTTAGAAATCCCCCCCTCACACAGAGGGCTGTTGTAAATGTAAACAATGAGTGTAAAAACACTAAAATAAGACTCCAGGCACCCAGGCCCGAAATCAGTTACCAAAAATACACCATCTGATGCAAAACAGAGACTTCCAGGGAAGAAACTGCAGAACATCAGATGGTAGATGCAGAACACAACGCCTAACCACCCGTAGGTGAAGACGTAAACATGGGGAAAGAACAGAATTCATTCTGTTATTCAGCTAAAACTCCCAAGAAATTTTAGTAATAATAATTACAGAAATTATGCCAAAAGCATGGGAGAATAGCAAGGGGGAACTTAAAGGACAGGGAGAGAGGAAAAACACTTGAAAAAACAGTGTAACTAAATAATCAGAATGACAACAAAATGGCTGCTGCCTTGAAAATAGGTAACTTAACATAATTTAATTAAAAAATTTTAAGTTACAGCCCTGATAATATTCTGTCACACATTCTTTTCCTCTCCTCCTTTTCTATCCTCCTTAGAATCACCATTTCACTAATATTTATGTGTCTGGCATCATTTAAACTGAGATTTAAAAGCACAAAGATCAGTCAGATGTTAACTGATGAAGGGCCAAACTTAGAAATGATAAATGGCGCCAATTTCGGAACGTCCTTGACACTGCGCATGCGCAGTAGGGGCGAAGTGTGGAGGGCCTTTCAGGACATGTTTTCTTTAGTTTTAGATGCAAATTTTGGGGATTGGGGGGCAAAATTTGTGTTTGGCCCTATATTTTAAGAGTTAGCACCAGCAGCTATGTCTGGGTCATTGGTACAGTATAAAAATACTGATATTTTGGTGCTTTTTCCCATATTTCCAAGGGCCGTAACTCACACAAGAATAATCAGGATGAAACTCAAACTTGATCTGTAAGTCATCGTTCTATAGCAGTTTACCAAAAATGAAATCATTCCGTTGAAGCGTTTCCAAAAAAACTCTGGAAAACTAAAGTGTGACTGACAGACGGACAGACAGACTGACAGATGGACAGAGTGCAAACCTATAGTCCCCTCCAGCGATGCCAGTAGGGGACTAATAACCATGTGAAACAATCCTCCAAAGATGTTATATGCAAAATTTGAAAGCTTTTGGAGCAGTGGTTTGGGAGAAAAGTAGTGTTAAATGTTTTTCCCATCACCCACAGTGTTAAAAAAATGCTGACTCGGCACTTTTTCAAAGTCCCAAAAAAGTACTCCATGATAAAACTGATAGCAAATTTTTTTTACCATTCCATTCTGTTGGTCCTAAGGAAGCTTCACACCAAATAAGAATTGTCAGTGCCATGTAGTTTTGGAGATATGGGAGTTTTAATTTTTTTCTATTTTTAGCTCCTGCGGTTCCCATGGGGCGACGGGAAAAACAATTTTTGGCATAAATTAAGTACTTATGACACAATAAGCCCTCATATCAAATTTGGTTCAAATCTGCCTCTCGGTTTGGAAAACAGAAATTTTTGGCGGGGTGAAAATACTTGCCCCTCCCAAAACAAAGGCAAATATAGCTCCTTGAACTTCTCAAATCTGAGTCTACGCCTCAAAGGGAAGCTGCACATCAAATATCAAGCGTCTGCTACTGCTGGTTCATGAGAAGAAGATTTTTAAAGATTTTGGTGCTTCTTGGGGGTGTGGCACCACCCAGGGAGAGGGGTAACTTCATTTGAACAAATCCAAATTGGCATTATGTTATCAACATTTACCCAATATTTGAATAAAATTGGGCTAGTGGTTTTGGAGAAGAAATCAGTTTTGTAAAATTTACGACAGACGGAAAGTGATCAGTAAAGATCCCCTTGAGCTTCGCTCAAGTGAGCTAAACAAGAGATCCCAAGGGGCCTTAATCGCTCACCGGGCAAAGTGATTCAAACAAAGTGGTTCAAAGAAGTATTTGGGGGTCACATTCAGTTAGACATGGTTCATCAACACAACAAAGGAATGAAGTCATGAGAGACAAATTTTATGGAACTAGGGACATGGCTTGAACAAACTTGAATCTTACCACCCCCCCCCCCCCCCACCCCCTAAGGATGCGGCATACCAAATATCAAAAGCATTCATCTGCTGGATCTGAAGAAGAAGATTTTTAAAGAAACTTCCTCATTTTGAACTAAGTTATCATTCGGGCTCCCACAGTGAGCCCAAATATGGACCTAGGGATGTGGTTTGAACAAACTTGGATCTTACCCCCCAAAGATGCTGCATACCAAATATTAGAACATTCTGACTGCTGGATCTGAAGAAGATTTTTAAAGAAAATTCCTCATTTTTGAACTAAGTTATAATTCGGGCTACCACAGTGAGCCCAAATATTAACCCAGGGACTTGGCTTGAACAAACTTGAATCTTACCCCCCTAAGCATGCTGCATACCCAATATCAAAAGATTCTGCCTGCTGGATCTTGAGAAGAAGATTTTTAAAGAAATTTGCCTGAAATGCACTAAGTTCAAATTTGGGCTCCTATACTGAGCCCAAATATGAACCCAGGGGGCCGATTTGAACAAACTTGAATCAGATCCACCCCACAATGTTGCATACCAAATATCAAAAGATTCTGCCTGCTGGATCTTGAGAAGATTTTTGAAGAAATTTGCCTGAAATGCACTAAGTTCGAATTCAAGCTTTTATAGTGAGCCCAAATTATATGAATCCAGGGGGCCGATTTGAACAAACTTGAATCAGATCCACCCCACAATTTTGCATACCAAATATCAAAAGATTCTGCCTGCTGGATCTGGAGAAGAAGATTTTTTAAGAAATTTGCCTGAAATGCACTAAGTTCGCATTTGGGCTTCTGATTTGAACAAACTTGAATCAGATCCACCCCACCAATGTTGCATACCAAATATCAAAAGATTCTGCCTGCTGGATCTTGAGAAGATTTTTGAAAAAATTTGCCTGAAATGCACTAAGTTCGAATTCAAGCTTTTATAGTGAGCCCAAATTATATGAATCCAGGGGGCCGATTTGAACAAACTTGAATCAGATCCACCCCACAATGTTGCATACCAAATATCAAAAGATTCTGCCTGCTGGATCTTGAGAAGAAGATTTTTTAAGAAATTTGCCTGAAATGCACTAAGTTCGAATTCTGGCTTCTATACTGAGCCCAAATATGAATCCAGGGGGCCCGATTTGAACAAACTTGAATCAGATCCATCCCACAATGTTGCATACCAAATATCAAAAGATTCTGCCTGCTGGATCTGGAGAAGAAGATTTTTTAAGAAATTTGCCTGAAATGCACTAAGTTCGAATTTGGGCTTCTATCAGACCCATACCAAGATGCTGCATTCCAAGTATCAAAAGATTCTGCCCACTGGTTCTGGAGAAAATTTTTTAATAATTTTTCTATAATTCATACGGTGCAATCAGAGTTATGCCCCATACAGAGCCCCCAAGGGACGTGGCCATTTCATTTGAACAAACATGAATTGCCATATAGTAATGAACACCCACATGAAGTTTCGTGAAAATCGGACCAGTGGTTTCAGAGGAGAAGTCGTTTGAAAAATGTTCACGACGATGGACGCCGGACGGCCGGTGATAAGTTAAGCTCCCTTCGGTGAGCTAAAATCTGATTGTACCTAATTTCGGTACAAAATAGCTGCTGACATCCATCTTGAATTTTGAACTGCCCCCCAAAAAACACTTGTTCTCGTCCCAAGGTGATAACAAAGGTACCCAAGAAGTTTCGGGAACATCGGTTCATAAATACAGCCCCTAGCCCGAGCCGTATTGATGTGTACTTAGTACTACTTACTGCGTATACGTAGAACTGAATAAATCAAAGTTCATCTAATTTGCATAATTTCTGCACGAAAAAACCCCCTGTATTATATGTGATGTATTCCATTTTACTAAACATTCAAACAAAAATTTATTCTAATCAGCACTTTCAAGCAAAAGTTCTGTACAAAAACTGATTACACTAATTTTGGTACAAAATGGCTGCCAGCGGCCATCTTAAATTTCGGACCGCACCCCAAAACATTCGTTCTCGTCCCACAGTGATAACAAAGGTACCCATGAAGTTTTGTAAAGATCGGTTCATAAATGCGGCCTCTAGCCCGAGCCATATAGAAGTTCTGTACATAAAACTGATTGTGCCTAATTTTGGTACAAAACAGCCACCGGTAGCCATCTTAAGTTTTGGACCGCACCCAAAAACACTCGTTCTTGTCCCAAGGTGATAACAAAGGTACCCAAGAAGTTTTGTAAAGATCGGTTCATAAATACGGCCTCTAGCCCGAGCTGTGTAGAAGTTCTGTACAAAAAACTGATTGTACCTTATTTTGGAACAAAACAACTGCCGGCAGCCATCTTGAATTTCAGACCGCACCCAAAAACACTCGTTCTTGTCCCAAGGTGATAACAAAGGTACCCAAGAAGTTTTGTAAAGATCAGTACATAAACACAGCTCTTAGCCTGAGCAGACATGTTAAGCTGATGAATTGTAAAATAGTGATATTTCTGAGCAAAAATATTGAGATTTTAATTTTTAAATAGCTCAAAGAGTAAATTTTTTTTTATTTTAACCACCTGCACACTGATATCAAAATATCTAAAGTTCAGGGTGCAAATTTCTCCCATAATGCAACTGGAAATTTAACCAAGTCAATCTTGTTTGACAGAGCTCGTTGAGCTCCGTCAAACAAGATTGAATTGGTTAAATTCCCAATTGCATTATGGGAAAAATGGCTACTTGAAATTTGGATATTTTGACATCAGAGTGAAGGGAGTTAATAGTGAGATTCTGTTATAAATCCCAATTTTAAGCTGCTTTGACAAAAATTCATTCTGGAAAGTTAAAAAATTTATAGTAATTTATATATTTTTTATACTTACCAATGACCCAGACTTAGCTGGTGCTAACTCTAACAAAACCAGGGCCAAACACAAATTTTGCCCCCCAATCCCCAAAATTTGCATCCAAAACAAAAAGAAACCATGTCCTATAGGACCTCCATACTACGCCCCCACTGCGCATGCGCAGTGTCAAGGACGTCCCGAAATTGGCGCCAATTATCATTCTTACTGGCAGTGCCTGGTCAGCGCTATGTACTCAGCGGGGAGGCAAGAGTTCCCAACTCCTGGGGGGGGCCATCCCCGTCTGGGTCATTGGTAAGTATAAAAAATATATAAATTACTATAAATTTTTTAACATTTTGATACTGTACCAATGACCCAGACTTTGCTGAATAGTAAACAGGCTGGAGGGCCTAGGACATAGAGGAAAATCCAATAAGCTCAACTATATAATAAAGACGTAACCCCTTAAGGAGAAAAGGAGTATTAGGCTTTACATGTATCTTTCTTATTTAATATTAAATTAGAAAGATACAATACCCTTAATAATTGAGCACAATAATATTCATGTTCTCTATTAACATCCAGTATAACCCTTATACTAATTATTTTTAAAGTAAGCCAATAAATAAAGTAGTCCAGAGAATTGAGACTCTTTATAGTCATTTAAAAGTGTCCGAGTATTGTATATTAAAGCCCGTTTGACACTTGACATATACAAATGCTTCACACCGAGCTACACTTTAAAAATAAGACATGAATGCATTTTAACATTAATATTACACTTTAAAACCATCCCGGAAGCGACTCAGAAATACTGACTTGGAGGGGGCATTCCCTTGCTTTTCACTATAAAGCAGGTGACCTAAGGGAACACCCGCCCCCCCCCCCCCCCCCACTTCCCCTTGCCCTGGGTCAAATAGCCCAGAGCGAAGAGGGCAGCCGGACGGAGTCACTGCCGGAACAGAAAGCCTGCATAACTATAGTTGCAACTGTTTAGTGGACGACATTCTGAGCAACAGATAACGGACCTAAACAATGCAGGTCTCCAGAAATGGACTCAATATTTCTGAGATAAAAATTCGTGAATGTGGATGGCTGAGACCAATAAGCAGCCTTCATTAAATCTGTAATAGCAACACTCTTAGCATAAGCCCAAGAAGTAGCAAGAGCTCTTACTTCATGAGCGGAAATCTTAAGCACAGACTGCTGAGAAGAAGATAAACTCTCATAAGCAGTACGGATAGTTAATTGAATCCATCTAGCAACAGAATGGACCGAAATGTCCCTTCTATTAGGCATCAAAGACAGAAAGAAACGTTTCCGTCCCTTTCTGATAAACTGAGATCTCTGTTTATAGATACGTAACGCTCGAACAGGACAGAGTAAAGGCCTACGCCCGTCTGAAGACGGAAGAGCCTTAATAACAATAGGTTCCGGATATTTATTAGGAGCCTGATTCTTAGCTAAAAAAACCACATTAGTAGTGAAGGTGATAGTGTTCCCGACACTACGATAGTGAGGATCATCCACCGACAGTGCATGAAGCTCACTGACTCTTCTAGCAGAAGAGAAAGCGAAGAGAAAAGCTGTCTTATAAGATAAGAATTTGAAATCTACTGTCCCAAGAGGTTCAAATGGCTTTTCCTTCAATTTAAGAAGAACCCAAGCTAAATTCCATTTAGGAATTAATCTAAGAGTTCTGGGTCTATTTATCGAGAAGTTTCTAACCAACTTAGATAAAGAGACATTAGATCCAATTTGTAAACTATCATGATGAGCATAGGTATCAGATAACATAGACCTATAACCCTTAATAGTAACAGGCTGCAGTTTGATTACGTCAAACAAGTATACTAGAAAGTTTGCAATGTCTGGTATAGAGAGATCAAAAATATCTACAGAATGATCCCTACACCAACGACGAAAAACCTTCCACTTAGCCGCATAGTTTAGCGAAGAGGAGGTCCTCCTACAGTTAGAAATCGCGTCCACTGCTCGTCCCGTAAAGTGCTTGCCATGCAAGAAGGACCGCACAACGGAAAAACGTGAAGGTTGAGACCTTGCGGGTTGTGATGGAGTTGACGCGATTTCCCCTGCGAAAGAAGATCCTCCCGTGGAGGAAGCTTTCGCGGTAGGTCCCACAACAGACACCTGAGTAGATTTATCCACGGTCTCTGTGGCGACAGAGATGCTATCAACAGAATCTTGCATCGAGATTGTTTTATCTTTAGCAATACTTGTTGAATTAACGGCGCTGGAGGATACGCATATCCTATCATTCCGTCCCAAGGGATCGACAGAGCGTCTACTGCAAATGCTCTCGGATCCGGACACAGAGACACATACGTCTGCAACTGATTGTTGAGATGTGTCGCAAATAAGTCTATCATTGGCCGTTCCCATTGGTAGCAAATCTGATTGAATACTTGTTTGTTGAGAGTCCACTCCGACGGCAACAAGCGACCCTTTCGTGAAAGGGAGTCTGCTAGCACATTCAGACGACCCGGTATGTGACGGACCGAAAGAAGAACCTGATGTTCTAGCGCAAACAGAAGGATTCTTTCCGTTAGATTGAACAACGGAACTGAATGAGTGCCTCCCTGATTCCGTATATACGCCACTACTGTCGTATTGTCGGATAGGATTTGGACATGAGCATTGTGAATAATGTCCATCCAATGACATAACGCAGGCCAAATTGACATCATTTCTTTGATGTTTATGTGCTTGCACAGGAATTGCGGATCCCAAAGACCCTGGCATCTCGAATCCGTTGGGATCAATGATGCACCCCAACCTCTTTGACTGGCATCCGTCATAATGGTAAAACTCGGATCCGGCAACTGCAGCGGAACTCCCTGAGTTAACCACTGAATGTTTGCCCAAGTCTGAATCTCTTGTTTCACTTGATCTGACAACAGAACGTATACGTCGAGCGAATGAATTTTCACACTCCAATTCTGAGTCAAGAAAATTTGGAGAGGACGCGTGCGTAACCGCCCCATCGGAACGAGATCCGCAGCGGCTCCGCACAGACCTATCAGTCTCATAAATTCTCTCGCTGTGACTTTGTCTGCGTGCAGACAATAGCGAGCGTAACAACTGACTAATTTCGCTCTGGTTAACGGCAGACGAACGAGATTGTTGTGCGTCTCGAAGCTCATTCCCAGATGAGTGAATGACTTGGACGGCACCAGATCCGACTTCTCCTCGTTTACTATAAAACCGAGACGTCGGAGCAATAGAAGTAGATTCTGAACATCGTTCTGAAGTGTTAACTCGTTGCCGTACCTCTGAAGAATGTCGTCCAGGTAGGCCGACGTTACCGCAGACGAATGAGCTCGGAAATAGATCATTACCGAGTTCATTACCCGAGTGAAAGCCCAGGGTGCTAGATTCAGTCCGAAGCACATCGCCCGGAATTGATACACCACTCCTAGGACTGCGAAGCGTAGATACTTTCTGAATGTCGGATGTACCATGACGTGAAAGTACGCATCTTTGAGATCTATGCTTGTTGCATAATCGTTCACCCGAATACTCGCTCTGACCGACCGAATCGTCTCCTTATAAAATTTTGGAGCGACGATCAGCTTGTTTATCCAGCTCAAATCTATGACTGGACGGAACGAGCCGTCTGGTTTCGGAACCAGAAACAGATGGCTGTAGAATCCCTGAGTCTCCTGGTTTTCTACGACCTCTACCGCGTTCTTCATTAAAAGAGACTGCACCTCTGATAACAGAGCGTCTCTTTTCTGCGGATTTGACGGAAGTTGAGTCCACTTTGGACTTCGAATTAATGGAGGCTTTCGTTTGAAGGATATCTTTAGGCCTTCCGAAGTCACTCCTCTCACCCAAAGGTCGTCTGTAATCGACACCCATTCTTGTGAAAAGCTCGACAACCTTCCGCCAACTGGTACGCGATAGAGGTTTAAGCCATCACCTGGACCTGCGAGGCCTGCGGTAGGAGAAACCACGTCTTCCACGACCCGCACCTCGTCCCGTCGACCTCGGGGCGTCCGACCGGTTGTCCCGGTCCGAAGGACGTCCCGAACGAGAGTCGCTACCCTGACGGTCTCTCGAATAAGACCAAGAGGACGCACCGGAACCTCTATAGGAACCTCTCTTGGGCGCATTAGACCCAGAAGTGCCTGTCTTAGTCTTGTCTGCTGCATCCGACTTCTTAGAAGCAGATTTGAACAACAGAGAATCCGAAGCTTTCTTTGTAATTTTATCATAAATAGCAGAAAGCTTGCCGTCAAAGAGAAGTTCTCCGGAGACCGAAGCGACTCTAAGAGAGTTCTTCACCTTAGTATCCACGAGTGTGGATGTAGCTAGGGCTGCGTCACGTCTAACCAACTTCAGGTTTGCCACAGAAAGGGCGGAGTTACACGTGGAATAAGCTACTGCCCTTGAAAGAAGTCTTAAAGAGGATTGTATATCCTGAAATTCTTTCCTTTGAAGGCGCAGTGATAACGCCTTAGTAAGGTGATCTGCGTAAGATAAGGCATCTAAATTGGCTCTGTTAGACGAAATGGCTGTTTCCAACACCGCGGTTGGAATAGAAGCCAACGACGGTAATGATAGCTCTAAGTCTTCCGCCTCGTCGTCCATACGCAGAGGAACTCTCGGGATACCCTGTCCTGCCGTGTCGAATTTATTCCTTGCATTAATGAAAGGCAGGTTGAGAGTACTGGCGGACAAGAAACCTGCTTTCCCCGTCTTGGAAGCAAGTTCAAATATAGCGTCGTTCATAATTTCAAATGTTCTTGCAACATTATTGGACTGCGACGGAAACTCGGGAGCGATGTCCCTGAACCGCTCAAAAAATTCAGAGTCCAATGACGCTATAATCCTCTTGTCCGGAACCGCAGCAGTCTGGCCCGACGGAACAACTTGAGGGAGAGAGTGCCGGATGAAGTCCACGGCAGCTTTATGTTGTTCCGAAAGGGATAGCTCCAAATCATCCGTATCCCTTTCACCATCCGGTCGGACCTCATGATGCTCCCGGTCGTCCGCCCCCGATGCTTCGGCGGAGCGTACCGACCCAGCGCCGTCGGATAATTCTCGATCCGACACCGTTTCTGTCGGCTGCTGGGATAAGCTGTGCTATCTGCACAAGAATGTCCGGCGTCGAGACCTGCGGAGGCGCAGTCTTTCGCTGCTTCGCCGAGGGCAGCTCCGCATCGGATGGCTCCCGCATACTTTTTCTATGCGACCGTCCGGAGTCCATCGGCCTCGTGTCCCTGGCTGCCGGATGGTGTGACCTGGTCACCGAAGTATCCTTGATCGGCGAAGCTGGTAATATATCGGCGGTCACGCAGCCAAGGTGCGGTCGTGTGCGCTGACGAGAAGAAGAAGCCTTAGCAGTCTCCGCGAACTGCCTATACAACGGAGCGTCCCGAGCGACGGACGTATGCTCCGCTTGCGACACATTTTGTACCACAACATCTGGTCCCAGATGTTGTTGTACGAGAGAGGGGCCTCTCTCGCTCACGGCCCGGCTGGACCTGGACGAGCTAG
Organism: Pictodentalium vernedei; assembly: GCA_031216915.1. Lineage (NCBI taxonomy): Eukaryota > Metazoa > Mollusca > Scaphopoda > Dentaliida > Dentaliidae > Pictodentalium > Pictodentalium vernedei. Next base: position 27,686,706 of record CM062291.1, on the reverse strand, counting down.
GAACCGGACTCAAAGGCTTCCTCCGATCTCGCTTACTATCCGCCGTCACTGGGTGTGCTCATTGAAAGTTTATAGTGCTCGCATCACCCAACATTTCCTCCTGGACCACATCGGACGAACCCGGCTGCCGAACCATTCGGTGAATGGACGCTACACCGGGCGAGCTAGCGGACGACATTTGTCTAATCTCCATTAGCACTTTTGCCGCTAGCTCTGAATTCATTTGTGACGACGGAAGCGCACTTGCAGAAGATAACATGGAAACATCACCCTGTTCTTGTTCCTCTGAAATAGAAACTGAGATAGTAGAGTGACCTTGCGGAGAAAGAGCCGGCATTGCCCTTTCTCCAGTAACATACCGTGACACACGTTTCCAATGTTTGTCATCCCAATATTGACATATAGAACAGGGATTCGTGCGAGAACACTGACTACAATTAATACAATGATCATGAAAGTCAGAGGAAGATTTCTTCCCATTACAATTTGAACAATATCCTTTCATTGTGAAAAGTCAACAACAAGTCCTAGTTACTCGCACAAACCCCTGACACAAAGATACATAATAACATGATCCATTAATAAATGAAAAAACAATTGCAAATCAAAATAATTTTGAAAAAATATTTTTTCAGCGAAGCCCAAGTTGCTGAAAAGTAACGTTGAGCCCCGATGGATCCGATGGCAAAGTGTGGTCAAAAATTTTAAATTTATATTAAATAATTAATGAGACACTTACGGATAATATAAATGTATCTTATAGTGAGATAAACTACACCAAAGGCAAACAGCCCCCCTCAAAAAAGTCTGTTGCCAATGTAAACAAACAGTGTAAAACACCAGAAAACATGACTCCAGGCACTGAAAAAACTGGCCCGAAATCAGTCATCAAAATTACACTCTATCTGATGCAAGACAGAGACTCCCAGGGGAGAATCTGCAGAACATCAGATGGAAGATGCAGAACACAACGTTTTTTCACCCATGGGTGAAAACGTAACTATGGGGAAAATAACAGAAAACATTCTGTATCCAAGCAACTCTCCCAGGAGAATTTTAGAAATGAACTTTCTCAAAAATATGCCAAAAGCATGGGAGAATTGCAAGGGGAGGACTTTAGAAGGCTAGGGGAGAGGAAACACTGAATAAGCAGTGCAACATTTAGCAAGAATGACAACAAGAGGCCCATGCCTCGAAAATAGGCAACTTAACATAATTTCATCAAAAAATTTTAAGTACAGCCCTGATTATTTTTTGTCACTTCTTTTTCCTCTCCTCCTTCTATATCCTCCTTAGAATCACCATTTCTCCAAAAATTACGTGTCTGGCATCCTTTAAACTGAGATTTACAAGCACAAAGATCAGTGAGATGTTGACTGATGAAGGGCCAAACAGAGAATGATAATTGGCGCCAATTTTGGGACGTCCTTGACACTGCGCATGCGCAGTGGGGGCGTAGTATGGAGGTCCTATAGGACATGATTTCTTTTTGTTTTGGATGCAAATTTTGGGGATTGGGGGGCAAAATTTGTGTTTGGCCCTGGTTTTGTTAGAGTTAGCACCAGCTAAGTCTGGGTCATTGGTACAGTATAAAAATATAGTGAGTCTCCCTCCAAAATAGCAAGATTTAACATGTCTGAGCCGGAGCCGTATTGACATGTGTACTTACTGTGTATAAGTAGAACTGAATAAATCAAAGTTCATCTAATTTGCATAATTTCCGCACAAGAAAAAAACCTGTATTATATATGACATATAGGGCCCTGCGAATCACAAATTTTCATCGCATCGAATCGAATCGAATTTGTGAAATCGAATCAAATTTCGAATCGAAACGCGAATCGAATTTTGTCGTTAAGAAATACGATGTCGGGTGGAATTTTTCTCCTCGGATAACTTCCTTTTTATATGCTTGCTGTACATGTTCGAACTGATCATAGAAAAAGGTCGAAGAATATAATAAACACCATAATTCACATTCCTGTAGTAGCCTAGGATGTTTATTTTTCGTGCAATACGAGAAGGTTATTCCCATTCGTTAACGCCTCGTGGGAATAATCCTCCGCATGTTACTCAGAAATAACAACCGTTACTAGCCTTCGCTGAAATAGCTTGTGCGTGCAACGCCGGGTGTTTCTTGAGAAGGTGGTTCCATAGGGGTGTCGTCATGCCGGTTGAGTGTGCTTCATACACAACATTGCACTCAATACACGTGTAAGTCTCTGCGAGTTTATAGTGCATAAAATATTTGTGGACCGCGGATTGAGGCTGGTTTAATGCCATATTGAAGAATGAAGTCGCACAATGCTCTAAAGAGTATAATTCCACAGAACAGAATGACTCTCGATTCAGGCTAGCAAATGATCGAATCCTTACCTAAGTATTCACATGCTTATTGGTGAACAACATAGTTCAGTGAGTTGTCGGCATCGCTTTGAAATTACCGTTTGAGTGACTTGCGCACTTCTCTGCGTAATCTACATTGCCACAATTTATTCGCAGACCAGAGTCGGCAAAAAACCTTTGATGTATTGTAATCGCCTGTCTACTCACAAAAAAACGGAACACAGTGTTGAACGGAGTTATGCATTGATCTAGTGCTTACTTGAGTTTTCCAATGGGACATTTGCGACAAAATAACGTATAACATGTGATGGATCCAGATCGTGTTGTTATTAATATACGCACTTTAATTCATCAATTTCAACGGGTGATAAATTTGGGAAATCTGAGGGTTTCCGAGCGAGTTTATGATAAAAGTAGGCCCATTTCAAACAATCGTCAATTCAAACACATTCGAATTACTATGTTCGAATCAAATCAAATCGAATAATGAAGTTCGAATCGAATTTCGAATATTCGCAGCCCCCTAGTGACATATTCCATGTTATTCAACATTCACACAAAAATTTATTCAAATCAGATCTTTCATACAGAAGTTCTGTACAAAAAACTGATTGCACTAATTTTGGTATAAAATGGCTGCTGGTGGCCATCTTGAATTTTGGATCGCACCCAAAAACACTTGTTCTCATCCCAAGGTGATAACAAAGGTATCCAAGAAGTTTTGTAAAGATCGGTTCATGAATGCGGCCTCTAGCCCGAGCCATATTGAATTGTTGACGGACGAAAGGGCCATGGCATTACCTCAAATTTGACTATGTCAAAGTTGAGCTAACAATAAAATCTGGATGGCTATTTTTATATATATCACTGGCAGAAGATATGTATATATCACTCCTGCAAGACAAAGGAACAACTGGGATTTTATGACAGGGGTGTGATTGGGACAGATGAAAAAAAACTGAAATCATGTTTACATGGTGGAATGGTTTCAAAATCAAGCTTTATATCCCCATATAACTGAAGTTCTGTAGAAATAATGCTTCTGGATGGAATATATTTCTTTAAATTTACATGAAAATGGTCTGAAGGACCATTTTCATGTAAATTTAAAGAAATAAAAATATGTAATTGGGTAAGAAGAAAAAAAACTGAAATCAGATAAAAAACTGAAAAATCACACCCCTGTTTTGAGAAACTAAAGCAAACAAAATTGCAAAAAAGGATCAGGGCAAGAATGTTGGGCCATCAGAAGTAAATTATCTTATGACCATTTTTATGTAGATTTATAGCAAATAAAATTTCAGCAATTTGATAATAAATTACATGTATCTGAAATTGGATATCTAACGGAATTATCTCATCCCTGTAGAAATCAGATGTTAAAATTAACGTAACTCTTATAGACAAAACTGCACAAATCAAACAAGAGGGCCCAGAGGGCCCTCACCTGACATGGTAGTCTAAATATCAACCCAGGGAATTGATTTGAACAAGTTGCATCTGCCTCTCCTAAGAAAAGCTTATACCAAATATCAAGATTCTGAAAGGTGGATCTGAAAAAAAAGATTTTTAAAGAATAGTCCTCATATTGAACTGAGTTATAATTCAGGCTCCCACAGGGAGCCCAAATATAAATCCAGGGACTTGGCTGGAACAAACTTGAATCTCACCCACTAAGGATGTTGCAAACCAAATATCAAAAGATTCTGATTGGTGGATCTGAAGAAGATTTTTAAGGAATATTCCTCATATTGCACTAATCTGAACATTTGGGCTCCCATAGAGACCCCAATGAAGTGTCAATGACACTGTAGCTTAACTTGTCTGTGTGTTGAGTTTGATGAAAAGGATAATGTTCAATGTTTATGAAAGGATTATGAAACAAGACAAGAATTGTGATAATTGGAAATATGTTAATTTCTGTTCCCTGTATGCTGAGTTTTCAATAAAAATAATATGAGGTGTAGACTGTACTAAAGAACTGAGGGGTGGGTTAATGTGGCCCACACAGTTAATGTATGTGGCCCTCACAGTTAATTTATTCCAAAACGAGTCATCCTATCAAGTTACAATGAAATCGCTTCATAAATATGATCTGTAGTCTGTGCAAAAGTTTTGAGCTCGGGGTAGCAGTCATGGTTGAATGATCGCGACCAAATGGGGACATTCTCATCTAGACATTATCTGGAGTCATCCTACCAAGTTACAATGATATCCCTTCATAAATACGGCCTGTAGACTGTGCTAAAGGTTTTTGGGCTTCGGGCCCCTGAAGCCATCACAGTTGACCAATCACGACCAATAATGGATGTTATCATCTAGACATTATATGGAGTCAACCTACCAAGTTACAATGAAATCCCTCCATAAATACGACCTATAGACTATGCTCAAGGTTTTTGGTTTTGGGCTTGGGCAGCCATCACGGCGGAAGGATCATGACCAAAAGGGGGCATTCTCATCTAGACATTACATGAAGTCAACCTACAATGAAATCCCTCCATAAATATGACCTGTAGACTGTGCTAAAGGTTTTCGGGTTTTGGACTTGGCCAGTCGTCACGGTTGACAGATCGCGACCAAATGAGGAAGTTCTCATCTAGACATCATACGGAGTTATCCTACCAAGTTACAATGAAATTCCTCCATATTAAATATGACCTGCAGACTGTGCTAAAGGTTTTCGAGTTTTTGGCTCGGGCAGCCATACTGGTTGACCGATCGAGACCAAAAGGGGACATTCTCATCTAGACATGACCCCAAACCTGCATATGAAATTTCGTGACGATCGGACAAGAACTACGGGGTGTAGCCTGTATTAAAGGAAAATGTGAACAGACTAACAGACTTCCGCATGCGTGATGGCAATAGCTTATCTTGACTTTGTCAAGTTAAGCTAAAAATGGACCCAGAGATTTGATTTCAACAAGAGCGCTCGTATCGCTGAAGCAATACAATGTCCCCTACTGGACTAATGAGCATTAATAATTATACAAATGTTATAACCTAGATGTGATCAGCATGAATTCCGTTGAAGCATTTACAAAAAAAGTCCAGAAAACTGACATTTTGGCACTTTTCCATATTTCCAAGGACCATAACTCACACAAGAATAATGCAATCAGCATGAAACTCAAACTTGATCTGTAAGTCATCATTCTACAGTAGGTTACCAAGAATGAAATCATTCGGTTGAAGAATTTCCAAAAAAAAGTCTGGAAAACTAAAGTATGACTGACTGACAGACTGACGGATGGGCAGAGTACAAATGAAACTTGATCTGTAAGTCATCATTCTATAGCAGGTTACCAAAAATGAAATCATTCCGTTGAAGCGTTCCCCAAAAAAGTCCGGAAAACTAAAGTATAACCGACAGACTGATTGACAGACTGACGGATGGATGGACAGAGTGTAAATGAAACTTGATCTGTAAGTCATCGTTCTATAGTAGGTTACCAAAAATGAAATCATTCCATTGAAGCGTTTCCAAAAAAAGTCCAGAAAACTAAAGTACGACCGACAGACTGACGGATGGATGGACAGACTGTAAATGAAATGTGATCTGTAAGTCATCGTTCTATAGTAGGTTACCAAAAATGAAATCATTCCATTGAAGCGTTTCCAGAAAAAGTCCGGAAAACTGATATTTTGGTGCTTTTCCATATTTCCAAGGGCCGTAACTCACACAAGAATAATGCAATCAGCATGAAACTCAAACTTGATCTGTAAGTCATCGTTCTATAGTAGTTTACCAAAAATGAAATCATTCCGTTGAAGCGTTTCCAAAAAAACTCCGGAAAACTAAAGTGTGACTGACAGACTGACAGACGGACAAATTGACGGAGTGCAAACCTATAGACCCCTCCCGCGATGTGGAATAATAAACATGTGAAACAATCTTCCGAAGATGTTATATGTGAAGTTTGAAAGCTTTTGGAGCAGTGGTTTGGGAGAAGAAGTGTCTTGAATGTCCCCCCCTCCCCCATTACCCACAGTGTTAAAAAATGCTGACTCGGCATTTTTTCAAAAGTCCCGAAAATGTACCCTATGATAAAACCGATAGCAATTTTTTTGGACCATTCCATTCTGTTAGTCCTAAGGAAGCTTCACACCAAATAAGAATTCTCAGTTGCATGTGGTTTTGGAGATATGGGCGTTTAAAATGTTTTCTATTTTTAGCTCCTGCGGTTCTCATGACACAGCAGGAAAATTCTTTGGGGCATAAATTAAGTACTTGTGACCCAATAAGCCCCTCTATCAAATTTGGTTCAAATCAGCCAGTCGTTTTTGGAAAGTTAAAAAATTTATAGTAATTTCTATATTTTTTATACTTACCAATGACCCAGACATAGCTGGTGCTAACTCTTAAAATATAGGGCCAAACACAAATTTTGCCCCCCAATCCCCAAAATTTGCATCTAAAACCAAAGAAAACATGTCCTGAAAGGCCCTCCACAATTCACCTCTACTGCGCATGCGCTGTGTCAAGGACGTTCTGAAATTGGCGCCATTAATCATTCTAATAACCAGTGCCTGGTAAGCGCTATGTACTCAGCGGGGAGGCAAGAGTTCCCAACTCCTGGGAGGGCCATCCCCGTCTGGGTCATTGGTAAGTATAAAAAATATAGAAATTACTATAAATTTTTTAACATTTTTTTCTGTACCAATGACCCAGACATAGCTGAATAGTAAAAAGGCTGGAGGGCCAAGGACATAGAGCAAAATGGAATACGCTCAATAATATAAAATAGAGTCATCCCCTGTAGGGAAAAAGAAGTAATAGGCCTTACATGTATCTTTCTTATTTATGATAAATTAGAAAGATACAACACCTTCCAAAATTGAGCTTCATACATCCATGTACTCTATTAATATCCAATATAATCCTTATACTAATAATTTTTAAAGTAAGCCAATAAATAAAGTAAGTCTAGAGAATAGAGACTCTTATACTCCTTAAAAGTGTCTGAGGATTGCATAATCATGTCCGTTGACATATGCAATATTCAAAAGCTATACTTTAAAAACTAAGACTAGAATGAATTTTTAAAACATAAACTTCTCACCAAACAACCATCCCAATAACAGCTCAGAATTACTAACTCCGGAGGAGGTATCCCCTTGTTTTCATAGTAAAACAGGTGACCCAAGGGAACACCCTCTCCCCCCCCCCCCCCCTTTTTCTTGCCCTGGGTCAAATAGCCCAGAGCGAAGAGGGCAGCAGAATGGAGACACTGCCGAAACAGACAGCCTACCTAGCTATAGTAGCAACTGTTAAGTGAATGACATTCTGAGCAGTAGATAATAGACCTAACCATAGAGGCCTCCAGAAATGGACTCGATATTTCTGAGATAAAAATTCATGAATGTGGATGGCTGAGCGCAATGAGCAGCCTTCAAAAATCTATAATAGCGACACTATTAAAGTAAGCCCAAGATGTAGAAGAACTCTTACTTCATGAGCCGAAATCTTAAGTACAACTGCTGAGTCAATGACATACCATAAGCAGTGCCGATAGTTAATAGAATCCATTAACAATAGAATGGAGCGTAACGTCCTTCTACTAGGCATCAAAGACAGAAGAAGCTTACGCCCGTAGTAATAAACAGATATCTGTTTATAAATACATAAACTCTAACCGGAAAGAGTAAAGGCCTATGCCCGTACAAAGACGGAAGGACCTTAATAACAATAGGTTCCGGATATTAGGAGCCTAACTCTTATGCAAAAATCCAACCTAAATAGTAAAGGAAGTAGTGATTCCGAAACTACAAAAGTGAAAATCATCCATCGATAGTGCATGAAACTCACTGACTCTTCAGTAAAAGAGAAACCAACAGAATTACTGTCTAAAAGGTCAGAATTTGAAAACTACTGTTTCCAGAGGCTCAAATGATTACCTAGCTAAATAAGAACCGAAGTTAAATTCCATATAGGAATTTAATCTAAAGATTCTAAGTCTATTTATCAAAAAGTTACTAACTGACTTAGATAAAGAGACATAAGACTCAATTGTAAACTATCCTAGAGTGCATAGGTATGAGGTAACATAAACCTATAACCTTAATAATAACAGGCTGCAGTAGATCTTGTGAAACAAGTATACTAAAAAATTGCAATGAGTAGTATGGAGGGATCAACAATATGAACATAATGATCCCTACACCAACGACGGAAGAGCCTCCACTTTAGCCGCATAGAATAGCGAAGAAGAGGATCTCCTATAGTAAGAAATCGCGTCCAAAGCTCGTCCAGTACAATGCTTACAATGCAATACGGACCACACAACGGAATACATGAAGGATGCGACCTTGCGGGTTGTGATAAAGATGACACGATTTACCCAGTGAAAAAAGATCCTCACATTGAGGAAGATTTCACGTTAAGTCCCACAGTAGACAACAGAGTAAATTACCCATGGTCTCTGTGAAGATAGAGATGCTATCAACAGAAATGTATTGTGGTTGTTTATCTTAGCAATACCTGCTGAAACAACAGCGCCGGAGGATACGCGTATCCTATCATTCCGTCCTATAGATCAATAGAGCGTTAACAACATTAGCTCAGAGATCCGGACAAGCCAACACATACGTCTGCAATTGATTAGCAAGCTGTGTCGTAAATAAATCATCATTGGGCGCTCCCATAGATAGCAAATCTGATTGAATACTTGTTTGTTGAGAGTCCATTCTGACAGCAACAAGCGACCCCTAAGTGAACGGGAGTCCGGTAAAACAATCAGACGACCCGGAATATGACGGACCAAAACAGAACTTGGTGTACTATAACCAACAGACGGATTCTTTCCATTAAATTGAATAACGGAAACGAAAGAGTGCCTCCCTGGTTCCGAAGATACGCCACTACTGTCGAATTAACGGACAGGATTGGGCATGCGTTTCTGAATAATGTTCATGCAATGACATAAAGCAAGCCTAAAAAACATTATTCCGCGGAAGATAATTGGTTGCTAAGAGACTGCGGAACCCAAAGACCCTGGCACTTCGAATCCGTTGGGATCAGTATTATATCCCAATCTGTTTGACTGGCAACCGTCATAACAGCAACACTCGGGTCCGGCAACTGCAACCACCGAATGTTTGCCCCAGTCTGAATCTCTTGTAACACTAGATAGACAAGAGAACGTGTAAATCGAGCAATTCATGGATTGCTTAAAAGTTGCCGTCGAAGAGAAGCTTCTCCGAGAACGAAGCGACTCTGAGAGAGTTCTTAACCTTACTATCCACGCGCGTGGATGTAGCTAGGGCTGCGTCACGTCTAACCAACTCCAATCAGCCACTGAAGGGCGGAGTTATACGTGAACAAACTACTGCCCTCAAAAGAAATTACATTGAGAATAATATCCCGTAAATCTTTTCCTGAAGACGTAATGATAACGCCTCACGTATGATAAAGCGTCTAAGTTAAGTCTACTAGACATCATTGTCGTTTCCAACATTAAAGTTGGAAAAGACATAGATGGCGAAAAAGAATATTTCCAGTCTTTAACCACACCGTCTAGACGCATATGAACTCTCGGTATGCCCTGCACTGCCAAAATAAACTATTCGTATAAATGAGAAAACGGCAGAAATGAGCAACGCGGACAAGAAACTAAACTATCATGCTTGGTAGCAGGCTTGTATGCATATATAGCGTCGAAAAATAAAACACGTGTTGTAATGAAATTATTGGACTGCGTCGGTAAGTCAGGGACAATGACCCCGAACCGATCGAAAATTCCGAGTCCAATGACGCTATAAGTCTCTTATCCAACATCGCAGCAATGTAGTCCGAAATAACAATCACTGGAAGATAATGCCAGAAGATATGAATGGCAGCTTCCGATACTACAAAAAGGGAAAACTCGAAATCTTTCGAATCCCTTTCGCCATCCTGTCGGACCCTATAAAGCGTTCGGTCGTCCGTACCTGATGCAACCGCGGACCGCACCGACCCAGCGCCGTCGGATAATTCCTGATTCGACCAAGAAACTGTCAATTGCTGGGATGCTGCGAAACAACTGTGCTAACTCGGATAGCACGTCCGTCACTGAGGCCTGAGGAGAAGCGGTCCTACAATGCATTGCCGCTGGAAGCTCCGTGATCGTTACCCCGTGCATACTACCAATATGCGAGCGAACGGAGTGTATAGGCCTCGTGTCCCTTGGCTACTGGATGGCGCGACCTATTCACCGTGGAATCACTGAATGACGAAACTGATCGGATATTCGAGGTCACGTAGCCAATGTGCGGTCGTGTGCCCTGCTGTGAGGATGAGGAAGCATTATGGACGGTCTCTCGGACTGTCAATATAATGGAGCGTCCCGACCGACAGACATATGCTCCGAATGTAAAATATCAGAACCACAACATGCGGTCCCCTATGTTGTTGGACGAGAGAGGGACCTCTCTCGCTCACAGCCCGGACGGACCTGGACAAGCCAGGAACCGGACTAACAGGCTTCCTCCGATCTGTCCTCAATCTGCCGTCACTGGGTGAGTACTAAAGTAATTAAAGTGCTCGCATCACCCAAATCTCCTTCCTAGACCGCAACGGACGAACCCGGCAGCCGAACCATTCGATGAATGCACGCTACACCAGGTGAGCTAGCGAATGTCACTCCGTAGGCGATAGACATATTCCATGAGCACTTATTGCCGCTAGCTCTTCATTAACTATGACGACAGAGGCACACTTTTGAAAGACATCTCCGTAACTTTGCGAACAAGAAACCAGAAATGCTTGGTTATAGCAAGCATATAATAATAATATATATAGCGTCGTTCAATAATTCGAAAGTCTGTGTGACATTATTGGACTATGTCGGAAGTGAGGGACGATGTCCCTGAACCGAACCAAAAATTTCTAAGTCCACCGACGCTATCAGTTTCTTATCCGGCATCGCAGCAATCTGGTCCGACGAAAGAAGCTGTAGAAGACCAAGTCAGATGACATACACAACAGCACATGTTGTTCCGAAAGGGAAAGCTCGAAATCCTCCAAATCCCTTTCAGTATCCCGTCGGACCGGATGAAATTTTCGGACGTCCGTACCCGCTTCGGCGGAGCGTCCCGACCCAGCATCGTCGGATAAAAAAATATGCGACAGATTCAGTTGATGCTGGGATGCTGCGATAAACTGTGCTATTTAGGAAAGCACGTCCATTCCCGAGGCCTGTGCAGTAGCGGTCTTATGATGCATTGCCGCCGGAAGCTCCGTGTACGTTGACTCCCGCACTTCCTATGCGAACGTCCGGAGTCTGCAGGCCTCGTGTCCCTGGCTACCGGATGGTGTGACCTGGTCGCCGATGATTCTCTGACTGGCGAAGCTGACTGGATATCCGTGGCCACGTAGCCAAGAGCAGTCGTGTGCGCTACCATTAGAATGAGGAAGCCTTATTGACAGTCTACTCCAGACTGACTATATGTCGGAGCGTCCTGAGCGACGGACGTATGCTCCGAATGCGAAACATTTTGTACCACAACATCTGGGGCCAGATGTTGTTGTACGAGAGAGGGGCCTCTCTCGCTCGCCGTCCAGATGGACCAGAACGAGCTATGAACCGGACTAAAAGGCTTCCTCCGTTCTCCCTCCGATCCGCCGTCACTGGGTGTGCATTGGTTGATTTATAGTGCTCGCATCACCCCAAAATTCCTTCTAGACCGCAACGGACGAACCCGGCTGCCGAACCATTCGGTGAATGGACGCTACACCGGGCGAGCTAGCGGACGTCAAAGGCCGTCGAACCTACTAGGGTCCTCTTAGGCAATTGGCGTATTTACATAAGCACTTTTCCGCTAGCCCTTCATTAATTGTGACGACGGAGGCACACTGTTGGAAGACATCACAGATACATCACCCTAATCTTGATCGTCTGAAATAGAAATTGAAAAAGTAGAGTGACCCTGCGGGGAAAGGACCGGAGTGTCCAATTCCCCAATAACATACCGTGACATACGCTTCCCATATTGTCATCGAAATCATACGATACAGAACAGGAGTTAATGCGAGTACACTGACCACATATAGAATGATTATAAAAGTCAGAGGAAGACTTCCTCTTATTACAATTGATCAATATCCTTTCAATGTGAAAAGAAAACAAGTCCTGGTACTCGCACTAACCCCTGGCAATCAAAATACATAATAATAATATGATCCATTAATATAGAAAAAATAATTGAAATCAAAATATTTTGAAAAAATATTTTTTCAGAACAGCCCAAGTTTCTGAAAAGTAACGTTGAGCCCCAATGGATCCCAAGCCTAAGTGTGGACAAAAATTTTAAAAATATTTTAAATAATTTATTCAACACTTACAAACAATAATAATGTATCTAGTTATGATTAAAATAACATCAAGATATTATTTTCCAGAAATCCCCCCCTCACACAGAGGGCTGTTGTAAATGTAAACAATGAATGTAAAAACACTAAAATAAGACTCCAGGCACCTAGGCCCGGAATCAGTTACCAAAAATCATGGACCAGCCATGAGGGCGACTAGGGCGATTGAGTCGCCCTTCTAAGCCCAAAGTCGCCTAGAAAAATAGTCGGGGCGATTACAAGTCGCCCTCTAAAAATTGGCCAAAATGAGAAAAGGCTGAACTGAGTGATGCGAGGTTTACATGAAAACGTGTATTTTCAAAAATCGAATGTGCTCGAGTGTGATAAATGGGCATTTTAATTAGTCAAATAAACGTCCATTTATTTGAAATCACACGACAAGCAATTGTCCATTGTCGCTTTTGGTGGATTTTTTTATTTCTATTTTGTTGCGTTCCAGTCGGAGCTTCAAGTGTCGAAACGAAACTAGGTGACTTACGCGACTCAACAAAACAACCCAGTTTGAAAGTAGGTTACGTCGCTTAGGATGCCGAAAATGTATACACAACGGACGTATTTTATAACACATTATTTTCATTCCGATTTGCTGACGACTGTTAACTGTTGGGCTGTCTATTCCCAGAAAAACACGAATGGAATTGAAACACGTGAAAAAAAGCTTTAGTGATGTCAAGAAAAGCTTTGTACAGGACGCAAGTGGGCATGTGGACGATCTTGAAAAAGGGTCCTCCTAAACATCGGAATGACATGAAATGACGCGGAATGACACCGGATTGCCATAAAAATTATGCGGAATGACATTTCCTTTACAAAATACTCGACCCCAGAATGTATTTTGTTTATTAACTAACAAAGTACCTCCCAAGCAACCTTCTTACATCTGGTCCTGTTCACACTTTCAGACTTAGGATATTATTAGCTTTGTAGACTTTGTTGAAAGGCAACCACAGGAGGGTGATGGGGGATTGGCACGAAGAAGAGGTGATGGGTCATGAAGGAGAAGGTAGCAGTGGGGGATTTTCAGTCAATAATTACATTGTGATTTTTTAACCTGGCACAGATGCATCATAGACAACTGGACCTGGATTATTTGTACGTTAATGGAGAACCATAAATTGAAAATATGAAGGGGCGGCGGGGGTGGTACATGAATATTCTTAATTTTCACCACTTGCCTATGAAGTCTCCCTACATGACTCTGCAGTCTCCCTATTTTTTCTGGAGGGAGACTTGAAGTCTCCCTAAAATTCCCCCCTAGGCTGGTCCCTGCCAAAAATACACTATCTGATGCAAAACAGAGACTTCCAGGGAAGAAACTACAGAACATCAGATGGTAGATGCAGAACACAACGCCTAACCACCCGTAGGTGAAGACGTAAACATGGGGAAAAGAACAGAATTCATTCTGTTATTCAGCTAAAACTCCCAAGAAAATTTAGTAATAATAATTACAAAAACTATGCCAAAAGCATGGGAGAATAGCAAGGGGGGACTTAAAGGACAGGGAGAGAGGAAAACACTGAAATATCAGTGTAACTAAATAATCAGAATGACAACAAAATGGCTGCTGCCTCGAAAATAGGTAACTTAACATAATTTCATTAAAAAATTTTAAGTTACAGCCCTGATAATATTCTGTCACACATTTTTCCTCTCCTCCTTCTCTATCCTCCTTAGAATCACCATTTCACTAATATTTATGTGTCTGGCATCATTTAAACTGAGATTTACAAGCACAAAGATCAGTCAGATGTTAACTGATGAAGGGCCAAACTTAGAATGATTAATGGCGCCAATTTCGGAACGTCCTTGACACTGTGCATGCGCAGTAGAGGTGAAGTGTGGAGGGCCTTTCAGGACATGTTTTCTTTGGTTTTAGATGCAAATTTTGGGGATTGGGGGGCAAAATTTGTGTTTGGCCCTATATTTTAAGAGTTAGCACCAGCTATGTCTGGGTCATTGGTACAGTATAAAAATATAGAACTTTTGGGCAGGCAAAAATTCTCCCCCTCCCCCCTATAACGTCAAATATAGCCACACAAACGTCTCTTGAACAAATCTGAGTCTACATCTCAAAAGGAAGCTGCACACCAAATATCAAGTCTTTGTTACTGCTGGTTCATGGGCTGAAGATTTTTTAAGATTTAGGCAGACTTTTTTTGTGTGGCCCTACCGAGGGGCAGGGCAACTTGATTTGAACAACATCAAAATGCAATGCCATAACAACCAATCTTCTCAAATTTCACTTAAATTGGTTCAGCGATTTTGTAGAAGACGCAAACACCATGTTCACGGACGACGGATAGGGAGTGATCACAATAGCTCAACCTGACTTTCAGTCAGGTGAGCTAAAAATTAGGGTGACCAGAGAAATCTGGAATACTTATTTTACTTCCATTCATTATGCTGATTAGGGCTGGGCAGTTTATCGGTTTTTCGGTTCGGTTCGTTTTTTTTTTTTAAAACCGAAACCGAACCGCCGCCTTAACAAAAAAACGCGACTTTCGGTTTCAACAAATTTCCCAGAATTAGTTAAGTTTATGACCACTCATCCGCACGCCAAAGGCTTAAATGTGGGCCAAAGGTAAATGCTGTGCCATTTATGCTTACTTCGAGAGGACTGACAACAAATCCCCCCTCCCCCCACAAATAGTGGTAGCAAATTTCTTGTATCTTAAACAATATCTGCAGAACCACCAGCAGATGGAATATGAAAAATTAAAAAGTCTTATGTAAAAATCTACACATGCAATTCAAGAATCGTTAAGTAAATTTAATGAACCGGGCACATTCGACCAAAGAGGTATTGCAAGTCACCTGACAATATATGGTGTAAAAGTATTATAAATTACCTTTGACCCAAAATCATCTGCGTACGGCAAATTATGTTAATTAACCGACTACTGGCACGTTCTCTGAAGTCACATGCTCATAGATAATGCTGCGCATTGGCAGTTATGTTTTTTGTCAACAGTAAAATGGTTAAATTAAAATAGAACACATCCTATTAAATGGATGGCAGGTAACTATTGAAATTTTTTTTAAACTTATTGGGAATTGTTTGTATAATATTTGAACTTACTTTAAGGAATCGCGCAGTACTGCAGGTCTGTCAGGTACACACGCTGTATTCCTAATTCGAAGATGTTATAATCAATACGTGTCATGACCATGTGTATTTTGTAAACACAACAAGTCCCAAGATGCAATATTGCAAACTTTCTTTCAAATCCCATTATGCAGCAGTCTCCCTTCAAAAATATCAATCGCCTGTCTTGACTGAGATAAAATCAACGAAGGGATCAGCCAAGAGGGCAAAGTAAAGTTGGTAATATCTTCGCCTTGGCACCGCCCATTTTGCCCAATTTCTATGTTTGGGCAGAATCAAAGTAAAAAACGAACCTCTACAGTCAAAATTAGGATAGATATTGTGAAAGCATTGGAGAGAGTTACCAATAAAAGTGATTCGTATATCACGACTTACTTCAACAATAGTTATCAAAATCAGAAGAAATATGATTTGTGTTCCTCTTATTCCAGTCATTTGAAGCAGGAACCATCAAGAAACTCAGGGCACGTCTATTTTCAAGCGATGTGATAATTACCGAAATAAGCACAACAATTGCACATTAGCCACCAAAACCAGGGTGAGAGCTTAGCGACTCCATAAAAATAAGGAAATGTTGATTTTTGCTAAAATGTAGCTTTCCTTGTGAATTTCTGCATCTTGTCTTGACAAGGCCCCAAATCTCACTGACAGAACAAGGCAGCTCCCACCAGTGGTGGAGCCATGGTTTGAAATCCTGTGGACCATGCTGTGAAGATTTTTTTTTTTTGGGGGGGGGGGGGGGGGGGGGATCTCAGGACTGAGGGTACTGTACTTGTACTGAGGGCAGGGAATCAAAAAGAATCTTTTCAAATTTGGGAGATGGGAGAAGCAAGTGGGATTTTGAGTGTGTGTGTGTGTGTGTGGGGGGGGGGGGGGGGGGGGCTGGTCTCCCTAGATGCCTCATGGCTCCACCACTGTTGCCCACTACTACAGTAGCCCAACACTGTACACAATATGTCCATATGTCCATTAGCTGAGAAGAGTGGTGAACACTGATTAACCCGAATGACTCAACACGTTATATAAGCCTCATGACTTGGATGACATATACAGACAGATTTTATGTGTACATTACCCTCTAAAATGTGGATTTCTACAATATATTTTGAAAAACCGAAAACCGAACCAAAAACTGAGTTTTTGTACAAAACCGAAACCGAACCGAAATGCAAATTTCAAAACCGCCCAGCCCTAATGCTGATGACATAAAATTATGTGAGAACCCTTTCCAACAGTGTCTCACATCACTCAAGTCCAAGTACAAGAAGTTTTATCGTCATCATAAAACAGATCATAGTCTGGAAAAGTTAAGATATGGAGAGGAATTCAATTATTTGTCCACGGTCTTGAAATGCAGGTGAACAAAAATTTGGTCAACATATTTCTGTTAAGGCAAACAAAATGATCGCCAATTTTCTGCAGACCTGATGGAGATACTGGGAATATATTTGTAGAAATCTAGTGGACAAAATGAATTCTAGATTTAAGACCTAAAAAAATTAAAAATCTGTTTCTCAGGCCCTCCCGCATGGTCCATTTGGCTACTGCATGCTCTCTTTTTATAACCAATGTAAACTTAAAAAAAAAAAAAAAAATTAAATGGATTACATCCGATATTTTACCCAAGTTAAAAAAAATGATAAATTTGTCCCATGAGTGCAAGAAGGCTTTCTTGCTCTCAAGGGACGAAATACACCACACCCATGCTATTTCGTATTATGACTCTATGAGGCCTGAAACCTAAACCAATAACATGAACTTTTGATGACAAAGAAATAATTACAGAATAAAAAATAAAATAAACTAGAGGTACTGTGAGCAAGCTCACAAAGTGATATCCCCGCGCCTGAAATGTAAAAGTTAGATTATCTCCCCTTGGAAATGTCAGAACGGAATTATATTGCTTCATGCACATCTTCATATGGAGTTCTTCCATTGTGTAAAGTTTCATGAAAATTCTTCAAACGGTTTAGGAGTTGCGCTTAGAAGGATGGACAGACAGACAGACGGACAGGGTGATTCTATATACTCCCCCAAACTTTGTTTGTGGGGGGGTATAAAAACCGCTCGCCGGCGTGCAATTTTATGAATAATGGCCTGAGAAACAGAAGATCTACTTTCTGTGGCCTAATCAGATTTTTTTGTATTGTTATTACCCAGAAATAGATATACAGAATATACAAATACCTCAATTATCACTTTTCTTCTTCATTCTAAAGATATCAGTCATCCCATCTTCATTCGACCCACGTCCTGAATCCTTTCACCTTCTACCATCCCATCCACTCCATAACTTTCTGAAAAAATATCATCTGAAATAAATCAAGTTTCAATTATTAACTTTTAAATCGCTGCCGCAGACTGGTTTTCCTAGAACAAAAATTAGAGCCATTTGGTTGTGCAATTTTGCCTCAGTTTTGGAGTCAGCTGTGATAAAAGAGTTGAGTCTCAGTTCCAGTTTTTATTCCTTGTCATTTAAACAAACAAAACTTAATGAAATATTGAAACTATAGGGCTCTACTCGTGATTAAGCGATGTTCGGCAATCGCATCTAACATTCGACGATTTAAAGCCATCGGTAGAGGTGTTTGAACATCAGACCTTGCCAATGGTTACATGGAACACCAGTGGATCAAAATTGTTTGTTTTTACATTTCATTAACCCTTTACCCAACGTAACGGCAAAAACCGGCCAGCGCTATTCTCAAAAATCGCCAATTAATTTTCATTATTTTTTCATTTTTTGTCTCAAAAACATAGGTTATGACCCCTTGTTGGAACGAGCTCGTCGAGCTCGTTCCAACGAGGGGTCATAACCTATGTTTTTGAGACAAAAAATGAAAAAAATTAGTTATTCAAGATTTTTTTTTGCAAGTGTCGTCTGCTTTTCATGTTAGGTAAAGGGTTAACAATCTCATACAAGCATTAACAAACCTAATTAAGTTGCCACAATGATTGGCAGGAATCAAGATTGGCCTAATCTCATTGATTGGCCTTGATTGCTTCAACGTGTTGAGTGATGACTCAATGAAATGCGACATCAGCAGAAACAGTTAACAGCGCAGCATTTTCGCTGCACTATTAACTTGTTTCCAGTGATGTCATATTTTTATTTTAACCCTTTACCTAACATGAAAAGCAGACGACACTTGCAAAAAGAATTCTTGAATAACAATTTTTTTCAGTTTTTTGTCTCGAAAACATAGGTTATGACCCCTCATTGGAACGAGCTCGACGAGCTCGTTTCAATGAGGGGTCATAACTTATGTTTTTGAGACAAAAAATGAAAAAATAATTAAAATTAATAGGCGATTTTTTAGAATAGCGCTGGCCGGTTTTGGCCGTTACATTGGGTAAAGGGTTAATACACACACGGACATACTCTTGAGGTCAATAAACCAATCAACCTGACTGTAGTGTAAAATTAACCTGGGTCTATCAGGATTCTTACAGTCAAGGACCAAAAAAATTCAAGGACTTTTCAAGGACATATCAGCATTTTCCAAGGATGTTTTTTTAAAATGTACATTTGGAATATAACCATTTTTAGAAGCCTTACCTACTTTAACCCTTTACCTTACATGAAAAGCAGACGACACTTGCAAAAAAATTCTTGAATAACTAATTTTTTGTCTCAAAAACTTAGGTTATGACCCCTCAATGGAACGAGCTCGATGAGCTCGTTCCAATGAGGGGTCATGACCTATGTTACTGAGACAAAAATGAAAAAACTAATTGAAATTAATTGGCCATTTCTGAGAATAGCAGTGGCCGGTTTTGGACGTTACATTGGGTAAAGGGTTAAAAATGTCTTCTACCTCATCCTTCTAAATTCCAGAAAAACGGTGATTCCAAAATGTTCTGCAACAGAATTATGATGCTTACAGAATGACACCCAGTTAAATAATGCCTGAACTTTAATTACCCATTTATCGATAATCCATTATTTATGTTCATTTTTTTGTTTTTTAACAAAAAACAGTGCAAAAGAGAGGTATCAATTGTCACTATTACGCAGGTAAAAATGAAATAGGGCAAAATTCAAGGACTTTCAAGGAGTCTGATGGATTTTCAAGTACTTTTCAAGTACATTTTCTGAATTTTCAAAATTCAAGGAGTAAGATTGAAATTCAAGGACTTTTCAAGGATGTGCACACCCTGTACAAAGTTATATGGACTGCACAAGGGCTGTCGAACAACATCAAAGTTTTGCGGTCTTTGACTTTGAAGATTTTCAACACAAATTTATTTTTATAATCCTATCTGTCACATTTCAGGTATGTATGAAATTGTTTATTCAGCAATAATCCTAATCTTTTCACAGGGGTCTTATAAAGGCATCTCAATCTTTAATGAGTTAATCAATTGAAACCCAATTAAGAGAGCTTTTAATATTTTTAATTATGTTAGTATAACCACAATGGATTTTCCAATTCCAGAACAGGTAAAAAGTTTTTGTCATGGTTTCACTCTTCAAAG
Source organism: Pictodentalium vernedei (assembly GCA_031216915.1). Classification (NCBI taxonomy): domain Eukaryota; kingdom Metazoa; phylum Mollusca; class Scaphopoda; order Dentaliida; family Dentaliidae; genus Pictodentalium; species Pictodentalium vernedei. The sequence goes on along the minus strand of CM062291.1, from coordinate 27,666,421 downwards.
GGCGGTCTCTCATGACAGGTCCATTATGGCATAAAAATACAAGTTGGTACCAGGTCACAGTGGTCTCTCAAGACAGGTGGTCTCCCATAGCAGGTCCATTATAGAGTAAAACCAATCAGTGCCCGGCAGATGTGGTCTCTCAAGACAGGTGGTCTCTCAAGACAGGTTTTACTGTACCTTGATTATCACTTTTCTTCTGCATTCTAATATCTCCCATCTTCATTCGCCCAAAGTTTGGACTCCTTTCACCTTCTACCATCCGATCCACTCCATAACTTTCTAGACAAATATCATCTGTAATAAATAAAGTTTCAATTATTAACACCTTCTCTGCTGCAGTCTGTTTTTCATACCCAGCACAGAAATTGGAGCTGTTTGGTTGTGCAATTTTGTCTTGATTTCGGCTTCAGTGTCAGCTATAATAGAAGTAGAGTCTCAGTTCCATTTTTTATTCTTTGTTATTTAAACAAACAAAACTTCATAAAATACTGGTGCTCAAACGACTATGGAATTTCAAAGTCGACTAGTCGACACCCCAAAGTCGAGTCGACTCGACTAAACGGCAACCCAGACTAACTTCGGAATTCACGCTTGTAACCGGGCAACGACACCGCGTTACACGAGAAGAAGACTCTTTTTTTAGTTCCCCAACAGGCTACCCCATGCTTCGTTACAAGGACGAATCATGAGCTATGCGTCGTGGTAAAACAAACGTGTCTAACACATAAACCTCCCTATTTTAGTGTAGAACTGTTTGGTCCACATAAAAAGTAGTCGGTACCGTAGTCGTTCTCTGAATTAAAGTTTTGACTACCGGTGCCGGTCATCACGAAAATGTCCCAAAAATTTAAATTGTTCAATCAAAATAAAATCATGAGAAAGTGTTTTGGAGTTGTTTTTTTTTTTCTCAATTTAATCTTTTCACATTTTCAGCTAAAAAATAAAATTCCCAAACTACATGGTTTTGTGTTATTTATTACTGTCAGCCTTCATGTTCATCAACTTTATGTTGAAGACGAATGGGAAATGCCCAGTTCAATATTAATGACAGCGTGTTCAGTGACCCAAATTGTTCCTTTTCATTACTTTAGAAAATGAGAAATTACCTGATGTGATCCCTGCAAAAATAGCTACTCAAAAATAAATATGAATTCATTCCCCCGGAGTTGTAATATCCAGTTTGATCCATGCTACATGGAAGTCTGTTTTGAAAACAAAACAACGGAAAGCCATATTGTTTACAACAATGGGGACACATTATGTGCACCAGGGTGGTCCGTTTAAAAATAATAAATAAAATGCCCACGTGTTTTTATCAAATGCATTGTATGCCAAATCTATTTTCATACTGTCGCAGTTGTGTGAAATCAAAATTATATAAACTCGAAATATAAACAGACGTCCCCTATTCATCTTGCTCTTGGAGAAAGTGAATGCCACAGGTTGGGGAGGGGGCTCAGACATCCGTTGTTCATCTTGCACTTGGAGAAAGTGAATGCCACAGGATATGTGGCGAGGGGGGTGGGGGGTGAGCTCAGACGTCCCCTGTTCATCTTGTTCTGGGTGCAGTTATCCCACAACTTATTACCAATGAATTAAGTTGTGTGGTGACTGCAAGAAAAATTCTCATTTTTTTTTCTTCTTTGGCCATAACAGCCAGGTTCAGTGTTGATACGTCAATAACTGGGAAGTGGATAGTGCAGATAGTTATCCCGGTGCCAACAATGTTGGCTGCGAACTGCCCCCTGTTCATCTTGCACTTGAAGAAAGTGAACGCAACATAATTTATTGTTTTTTTCACAATGGGAGTTATGAATACTAAGGGTACCTTTTTTAACCTGAGTAATACAAAACACGTTTCACATATTTATTTTAATAAACACAATTCAAATTGAAAATGTAATGACTGAACAAACATGTTTCCAGGTGAAAACAAATTGACCACATGCATTTTTGACCTCATTTGTTGCCATCATTGACATTTTGTTGATATTTCGTGCCGATTTTGTTGATTTTTTTTATTGAAATGTATTTTTAAATGATTGATGATTCCGATGGGGAAAAAAAACGAATAAAACAAACACATAAAAGTTTATGTACATTATTAATTTATTTAACCCTTTACCTAACATGGAAAGCAGACGACACTTGCAAAAAAAATTCTTGAATAACTAATTTTTTTCATTTTCTGTCTCAAAAACATAGGTTATGACCCCTCGTTGGAACGAGCTCGACGAGCTCGTTCCAACGAGGGGTCATAACCTATGTTTTTGAGACAAAAAATGAAAAAAATAATGAAACTTAATTGGCGATATTTGAGAATAGCGCTGGCCGGTTTTGGCCGTTACGTTGGGTAAAGGGTTAATATCAATGGGAACACAACATACACTGACAAGATTAACTGTTCTGTACACAGATCATTCCTGGCTGGTCAACTTTTCATTTACATTCGGTCTCATTCGTGGATAAGCCCACCCCCATTTTTTTACTTGCTCCCTGGGCTTACTGACGGGTTGGTACGGTACACGGCGCTGTCAAAGTACAGAAAATGGAACCGAGTAACTTTGGACAAGACCGAAAATGTTGGTTGGATACATCCGGATTACAAAACAAAAGAGGGAAAAAATGAACATCGAGGGCCAGTTGTATTACGAGAAACATTCAACGATTTATATTTTGATGTTGGCGCATCAGCACTGGAAGAGTCAAACCAAGAGAATGAGACACTGCGCGGGAGTCAGGGAGCGAGACACAACACGTGCTGCGGACAAACTGTCTATAAAGTTCTTTGAAGTTTATAGAGTTTCCGGTCGGTTGTTACATTGTCGCAGCCACTATCTGAAGCCAGCGATCGGCAGCACGTTTTTTTCCAAGCATTTTGTAACCCTATCTCCCTTGAGATGTGAATTCATTGATCTTTCTAATGAGATTTTGTTGGCTTGCGAATCCTCCTACTGTGTTTCGACTAGTCTACGACAAAAACCAGAGTCGACTATAGGCGAAAAAACGTCGACATCAACTAATCGACTAATCGTTTGAGCACTAAAAAATACTGAAACTATAACAAATGAAAGTGTCAATGACACTGTAGCTTAACTTGACTGTGTGTTGCGTTTGATAAAAAGGATAATGTTCAATGTATATGAAATACAAGAATTGTGATAATTGAGAATATGTTAATTTCTGTTCCCTGTATGCTATGGTTTCAATAAAAATAATTCAAGGTGTCGACTTACTTAAGAACTGAGGGGTGGGTTAACGTGTCCCTCACAGTTAATGTATGTCAACCACGGTTACAAAGTTACAGTGAAATTATTCCAAAACAAGTCATCCTATTAAGTTGCAATGAAATCCCTTCACAAATACAGCCTGTAGACTGTGCTAAACGTTTTGAGTTTCAGGCTTGGGCATATTTATTTAAATTTATTTAATGATGTTTATTATACTTCTGCACAATGGTTAATCGTGACCACTCAGGCTTGGGCAGCTGCCACAGTTGACAGATTATGACCAAAAGGGGACGTTCTCATCTAGACATTATACAGAGTCATCCTACCAAGTTACAATGAAATCCCTTCATAAATACGACCTGTAGACTATGCTAAATGTTTTGGGCTGGGGCAGCCATCATGGGTGACCGATCACGACCAAAGGGGACGATCTCATCCAAATATGACCATGATGACCTCAAATCTGCATATAAAATTCAGAAATTTTGTGACGATCAGACAGGAACTACGGGGTGTACGAGTTTAGAGCTGAAACAGTTAAAAGGGTTTTCTTGATCGATTTTTCACATGGATTAACCTTGGTTAACCAATTAATCAGTTGTCCCGATAGGTCACTGAATAGCTGCAGCACTGTTGAAGATTTAGAGTGTTAATAATGTCCCATTTTCTGGCTACTGATACAGTGTAACATTCACGTGAGTAAACAAGTACATCAGCACTCAATTTGCATGCTGTATTCTTTTCTGTATCACACAGGAATCTTAATAATATGTAAGAGAAACATCGTTCATGGCCGAAGATTTACCACCAATGTGGCATGTGCATGTGGCATGTGCAGAAACAAAAGAGCAGTTAATGTGCATAATCCCAGGTAAGTACAGTTAAAACTAGAAGTCCTGTCACGAATAGTGCGCTTATTTAGGCTTAATTGCGTGTTGGAATTGCGCGCAATTGCCATATCAAATGGCATCCAAAGCACGGCAGGTTCTCTTGGTTACTCATAGCAAACAAATGCAATGTTTCTGCCAATGGACCTCCGGGTTACCCGGAGGTCCATTGGCTGAAACATTGCTTGTGCACAGGCCATATGTACAGAATTTGATAGCTTTACTTAGGCCATAACGCGTACATTAACGCGCATATCAACTTGCTATTTGTGCGCATTTCATGACAGGACTTCTAGTTTTAACTGTATATTGCAGCAGACCTTCAATTTTTAGGAGCGCACGATCATCCTTGCTGCCTTGCACCTGCACCGGGCTTTAGGAAACATGTGCAGTGTGATGCGCTCTGGAAAGCTGCAAGGTCATGGTTACAGTTAAAACTAGAAGTCCTGTCACGAATTGTTCGCTTATCTGGGCTTAATTGCACATAGGAATTGCACGTAGGAATTGCCATATCGAATGGCATCCAAATCAAGACAGGTTCTCCTGGTTACTCATAGCAAACACAGGTAATGTTTCTGCCAATGGACCTCTGGGTTACCCGGAGGTCCATTGGCTGAAACATTGCTTGTGCACAGGTCACATGAATTTGATAGCTTTGCTATGGTCATAACGTGTAGATTAATGCGCAGATCAACGTGCTATTTGTGCGCATTTTATGACAGGACTTCTAGTTTTAACTGTAAAAGAAATTTATGTGCATCTGCACTGTCTTCCAGTTCCAGACTGCCAGCAGCAGTCCTTCGCGTGAGTAAATTTTACGGGTGCAAAAAAGTGCACTCGCAAATTGTGTTGCGAGTGCGATTGCACTCGCAAAATTCCCTAAAGTTTCACAACCGTGCATGTTTGAGACAGATGTGTTTAAACACAGCTACCGTACTCACACGTGTCGAAGCTTATATTCGAGATTAGGCCCACCCTCGCCTTTTCAGATTTATGAACCAGAGTGCCCTACTCGAGTCAAAGCCCCACCCCCCCCAAGTTTCAAATAGGACGAAAGTTGTTTGAGACGTCAAATTTAATACAGCCATTACAGGCATCAAATGGAAAAACAGGTGACTTGTTGCAACACTGTACTTACCCCGGTATCAAATAGAACTGTAATACTGTATTATGTATATTTTTGGGAGTTGGGGTTTTTGTGTTGTTAAATTCGTCCTTTGTGTAATACATTATGTCTGTGTTCAATGTAATAAGTCTTTATTAAAAAATTATATTTCCCAAGCAAAATTTACTTGTTTATTTTTTGTCGACCTCGTTTTGGAAGCTGTGACTTGTTTCAAATAAGTGTGCAGTCTGCTGTCAATAGTTGTCTGAAACACGCCCATAACATTTAATTTTCACAGTGGTCGAACATCATCACAAAGATACTTATTGAACACTGCCACTTTCGAGCGGTGCACCACTCATTGTGAAAGAACACTGCCACTTTCGAGCGTGCACAACTCACTGTGAAAACGGGTGTTCAGAAATTAATGAGAAAGTGGTAATTAAAAATAAAAAATAATTACAACTCTGGTATTTGAGAATTATATAACAATTTAACCTGCGATATGATGTATGACTTATTGGTTTAATAAAACATGCTCATTTATCATTCCATCATGCTCTGTAACATGTGAAATTATGACTTTCAGTGTAAAATCAATTTTTTGAATTTTGCCAAGGGAGGCAACTATTTTGTTATTCATATTCCGCTGTGTAAATTTTATCTGGTCTTCACATTATGATTTTTTTTTATTGATTTTGTGTGAAGCTATATTTTGTTTATTCGTAATAAATGTACATATTTAAAAAAAAAAAAAAAAAAAACGCTATTTTTAAACAGACTATGTTTGTCTGTTTTCAAGGGGGTGGTTTGCAGTGTTGATTGACATACTTAACTTACATCCATTTCTAGCTTCGAGAGTAACCTGTACAAAAAATGAAAACAACACTGCATGGTTTTCTCTTTGTTTTATTCATTAAATTGAGAATTAAAACCCGAAATCTGAAAATGAAACGTATGTACAAGATAATTATGAGAATTTTTAAAGCAAATTCGGATTAAATTAGCGCTGTACTTTCGGTTTCGTTTACTGGATGAATGGGGATGTATAATGACATGCGCAATGAACAAAGGAAACTGGAAATGTTTCAGTTTTCACTGACAATATCGATTCCGACCTCTTGCGGAGCAGATGGTGATATGAAGGTGGAGGGGTGGGGGGCATATAACAGCAATTTTAATTTTGTTTTTGTTTTACCATTAACCAATGGACAATAACAAAATAGATGTCCATTCTGACTTGAAGCGTGGCAATGCTTGTGAGTTGAGTGCAATTTAAGTGAAGTTGAACTGTTCGATGACGGGTGCGATTTTTTGCGCTGGTCTTTTTTAAATTACGGGCGCTTGCGAGCGCGAGTGCAATAGCACCCGTCTCACGCAAAGGACTGCAGCAGCTTTGGAGTTTTGTTGATGTGGGGGCGTGTATGAATAACGATGACTCACAGTGTGTGTCGTATCTCGCTCAGTGAGTATGACACGGAATTAGTTTGGGTGGCATCGTTTGATCTTTTCCAGTGAAGTTTCCGACTTGCAGCTACTTTGAGAACGTCATAAACAAAAACAACTCAACAATTAATAATTTAACCCTTTACCCAACGTAACGGCCAAAACCGGCCAGCGCTATTCTCAAAAATCGCCAATTAATTTTCAAAATATTTTCATTTTTTGTCTCAAAAACATAGGTTATGACCCCTCGTTGGAACGAGCTCGTCGAGCTCATTCCAACGAGGGGTCATAACCTATGTTTTTGAGACAAAAAATGAAAAAATTTAGTTATTCAAGAATTTTTTTTGCAAGTGTCGTCTGCTTTTCATGTTAGGTAAAGGGTTAAATAGAGGCATAGCTCTTAACATCCCCTACAGCACCCATGTGATAACTGTTGTTTTGACAGCATTATCAGGATAAAACACATGCCGACTTCACTGATCTTTTGACATCAAAGCGAGTACTGCATGCATTTGAAACTGACAACTCTCAAAGAGTGGGAATGTCTACGGGAGTCAGGGTGTGTTTGTTACAGTGTTAACACTTGTAATGCGGTAGTTCAGAGGTAACGGTTAATCGATCAAGGACTTTTTGATCGATCATGATGTTGATCGTCGGTTAATCGGTTAACCGTTTCAACTCTACATGAGTGATGGCAATAGCTTATCTTGTCTTTGTCAAGTTAACCCTTTACCCAAAGCAGACAATATCAAAATTTATTATTTTAAATATCATTTTTCTAAATTTTTCAAAAAATTTCAACAAAACTATACCATGTGACCCCCTCATTGGAACGAGTTAAGCTAACAAGGTCAAAAAATAAACAAAACTCAACTGAAAAGAATCAGCACTGTGTGAAAAACAAAATAAACAAGAGGCCCTAGGGGGTCAGAGTGAACTCACCTGACATAGTAGGCTAAATATCAACCTATGGAATTGATTTCAACAAGTTGCATCTGCCCCTAATAAGAAAAGTGTATACCAAATATCCAAAGATTCTAACACAAAAAAAAAAGAAGATTTTTAAAGAATATTCCTCATATTGAACTAAGTAATAATTCGGGCTCCAACAGGGAGCCCAAATATGAACCCAGGGACTTGGCTTCAATAAGCTTGAATCTCACCTCCGTAAGGATGCTGTGTATCAAATATCAAAAGATTCTGACTGGTGGATGTGAAGAAGATTTTTGAAGAATATTCCTCATATTGAACTAAGTTATAATTCGGGCTCCCACAAAGAGCCCAAATATCAACCCAGAGACTTTGCTTGAACAAACTTGACCTCCCCCCCCCCCCCCCCCACCTCCCTCCCCTGCAAGGATGCTGCACACCAAATATCAAAACATTCCGACTGCTGGATCTGAAGATGAATTTTAAAGAAAATTCCTCATTTTGAACTAAGTTATAATTTGGACTCCCACAGTGGGCCCAAATATGAACCCAGGGACTTGGCTTGAACAAACTTGAATCTCACCCCCCCCCCCCCCCCCCCCCCATATCCCCCCCTAAGGATGCTGAATACCAAATATCAAAAGATTCTGATTGGTAGATCTGAAGAAGATTTTTAAAGATATTCCTCATACGTACTGCACTAATTTAAATATTTGGGCTCCCAAAGAGAGCCCAAATATGGACCCAGGGATTTGATTTCAATAAACCTGTTAAACAATATTCCAAAGATGTTATATATGAAATTTGAAAGCTTTTGGAGCAGAGGTTTGGGAGAAAAGTAGTCTTAAATGTTTTTCCCATTACCAGTGTTAAAAAATGCTGACTCAGCACTTTTTCAAAGTCCCTAAGAAGTACTTCATAAAACTGATAGGAATTTTTTTCACCATTCCATTTTGTTGGTCCTAAGAAAGCTTCACACCAAATGAGAATTGTGACTGCCATGTAGTTTTGGAGATTTTGGAGATATACAGGGGTGTGGAAATGTCAATATTGGCCACTTGTCCAGAAAATTGTAAGCATCTGGAGAACACTTGTCCGAGGGCCCGAAGGGCCCGAGCCTGCTAGGGGGGTCCGGGGGCATGCCCCCCGGAAAATTTTTAAATTTAGATGGTCTTAGATGCCATTTCCTGCATTCTGAGTCAATAGTCGACCCCTCACAAGGATGTCAAATTTTAATCAGTTTTAGGAGAAAAAATTGAAAAAAAACCAAGTCATTGAGGATTAATAGAGGAATATGGTTTTCATCCTAGGTAAGTATGTTAAGTCAGTCAATAAAATAATTTAAATCATACTGTGTTGTCTTATTTTTTACAAGTTTACTGTTATAGTTAGTGCTGCAAGTATTTGTTCAAGACTTGTAAGTTGTAACTATTAAGGCAGTCAGACTCTTCTCTGCTAAAATACCAAAATCAGCTGAATCAGTTGGTTTTGGTAATTTAGCAGAGAAGAGCCAAACTGCCAATATCCTTTAGACTGCTTTAGTGATTTATGCCAACTTGAAAAAATGCTTGCAACACTTACAGTCTACACTTTGAACTTTCAGTGACAAAGTCCAAAACCTTGCCAAATTTTAACTTTTATTAATTTCAAAAAAGTCACAGTTTACAAAATTAACAATCTACAGTACCAAACTCTTCCTTGCTTCAGAGTCCAGATTCAGAAAGAAAATTGCCAAATTTGACAGTGATTATAGCTTTAATTAACCAAAAACATTCAGATCTGAAAATTATCAGGCCGGGGTGTGGAAAATGTCAAAACTGGCCAAATTTATGAACTTTAGTCTTCAGTCTAAGTCAGTTTTGAGACTCAGTAGCTGAAGCTACAGCTTCAGCTGCCTTTGAAGTTGAGTCAACTTCAAAGGCAGCTGAGGCTGTAGAGGCCCTCACTGGCCTCACAGGATGTTTGTGTTGAATGTGACGATTTTTGCTGTTCAACCAATGAAGGACGGATGGTTTGGGATCAAAATCCTTAAATGATGGACCATCAGCAACAATTCTCATTTGATTCTGTAAGTTTTCCTGTGTGAGTTGGGTACGTAGGGCACTCTTCACAATGTTCATGTTGGAGAACAGTCTCTCGCAGGCAGCGGATGATGGTGAAATGGTAAGCAGCAACTGAACTAAGGCACTAATGTGCTTTAACGTGTCAGCTTTTCTTTGCAGGAAAGATATATACACATCAACGGGATGTAACTTTCTCTGAGTTGATACTTGTACTTTAAGATTTTGCCATTCGGCAGGAATAAGCTTCACCTCATCTTCAGTTAGCACATCAATGAAGTAATCACATAGTGATTTTACTTCGGTGTTCCCAAAAGTACTTAGGTCAGCCAGAGAATATGGCCATGCCCTGAAGTCAAACACTGTGAAGTGGGAAAGAGGAGGGGCATTGAAATCTTCAAACCTTTTGAGGATGTATGTACTAACAGATTCTAACAGTTTTTTGACATCATTATCAGCTGCAAATGCAGGAAGATTGCCTTTTAGCTTCACTTTCCCATCAAACATGTGGGTGTTTTCATCAAACAGTGCATATAATTTGGATAGGTTTTCTGGTGGTTCCACAGACATTGCATGTATCCTCGTGTATAAAGTATCAATGGCCTCCTTTATCTCAAAAATCATAAGATCCTGTGTCTGAAATAGCTTGGATGTAGCACTTATTGCAGACAAAACATCTAACATGAGGTGGATGTACTTGACAAACTTCACTTGTGTCAGATGATTCAAAATGGCTTTGGCTTGTCCCAGTTCATCAGCCTTCTTTGACTGGCTCAGGATTTGCTCCATGTGTGTCACTGTAACGGGGAGGTCTTGACATACAGCCTGGAGTGCCCTGGTTTTGGAGGAGACCCATCTAACAGCCTTTATTTCAGTGTGCATTAAAAGTGATTCTTGAAGCACTGAAGCTAAATACTTCAATTCCTCTCTCCTCTTTGGTGAGAAGGAATAGAATTTGCAAATTCTCTTGAGAGTACCTTCAAACTCTTTAAGGTACCCAACTTCTTTCACAGCATCAAGTACTCCGAGCTCTAACTTGTGAGCAACACAATGTGTGACTAAGACCTTATTTTCTACAACATCACTAAGTTTTTTGGCAACTCCGTTTTTAGCTCCAAGATTTACTGCTGCCCCATCCATATTAACACAAACTAATTTCGGTTTATTAACCTCACTTGTGTCGTTTAAGTCAAATCCACATTTGGCTATACCGGATTTGATTGCTGCAAATACTCCCTCGGCTCTAGCATTGTCCAAGTGTTCAATACTTGCAAAACTGGTTACTGGCTCCAAATTATCAGGATGAATGTATCTTAAAAGTATGCCCTCTTGGTCTATCACTGCTGAATCCGTACTAGAATCTGATAAGATAGATACAAAACGTACTTTTGCCATGCGTGCACGAACCTCGTTGATCAATACTGTGGAAATTGACTGTATGAAGTCTGTACAAGCATCCCTGCCAATATGATCATTGCCTAACTGCACACCGTTTTTTATTTGTACTTCACATAAGAAAGGATAATCAGTAAAAGGTCTATTATTTTTTGCCACTGCATAGGTTGTATTGAACAATTTTTGATATCGCTCTACTTCTAGCTTCTCAACTTTAGCAAAGGCTTTATCTAACTGGCCTGCCCCTCGCTTAGATTTTTCGTCAAATTTTAATTGACACGCCTCATGTTTTGACGACGCACTGTGTGCCGACAACGTATCCCTCCGTTCTACAACTTTGCCTATGTATAATGGGGATTTGCTGTCTGCTATAAGTGGGTAGAGTCGACACACATGACAGTGCACAAGCCCTGTGACAGGATCGTCTGCTCTCAGCCACGGGAAATCTTGCAACCAATGAGGCTGAAATGACCGCTTACGTTTTTTTTCATAAACTCGGTCCTTTTCCGCCTGTGTTTTTTTTCTTTTCTGACCCATTTCAACCGTTTTTTTTTCTGGTGGACTTTTGTGGAAAACAAATTTATCCATGCTTATATTTATTTTACTAGCAGACAGCTTGAGTTTATTTTTAATGTGTGTTTGTACACAGAACACGTTTCGAAGAAACAAAAATGCAACTAGCAATATAAAAAGTAAAAACCGCCCAATTCGTACAAAAGACACCACCATGTAAATTATGTTCAAAATAAAAACCGCCCAAACGAAACTAATACACAAGCAAAGATAAGACTGAACAAGAGTATCTGTAGTACTGCGGACGGTTACTAGACGATTCGCCCCCGGCCCCGTGGACGATTCGCCCCTAATTTTTGTGGACGATTCGCCCCTAGACTATTCACCCTCATGGACCATTTGCCCCCGATTTTTTTTAAAAACCCTGATACTGTACATAAGCCACAAGGAACTTAAAAATTGTCTGAGACAATTGATTTTTGTGTAAATTGTTGTCCATACAAATAATATTGACATGTGTGCAGTCAATAATTGACACTGACTAAATGTGTGTAAAGAAACCTCAGAATTATGAGGAAATGTTTACACAACACTTTGCATACTCAACACTTTGCATTGAGTAGTCAAATTGTCAGAAAGGAGACCGTGGTTTTGTTTTTACAACATTTTGTTTTTTTAAGCCATAGTTTTTTTAGTACCCGAGCTTGGTCAAAGACAACATTACTGAGGTTGTGGATGCGGGTAAGAACCCCCCCCCCCCCCCCCCCCCCGCCACCGCCTAACGTTTACTGTGGTCTCTGGTGTCTCAAAAGATCAAAACCACGTTTGGTGTCATTAAATAATTATTATTAGTGTGGTTACCAGACAACTTCACAAGTGACCCCAGACAACTGCCCCCCCCCCCCCCCAACTCCCAGTCCAAAAATGTGCATTTGTATAAGTGCCCCATTTCATTTGGCAGCCAGGACAACAGCCCCCCCCCCCCCCATTGTCAGCTAGGACAATAGCTGACAACCGCCCTCACTCCTGTTGTCAGCCAGGCCTGAGGGTAGGCCTAAGTCACGAGGCTAAGTCCCCCCCCCCCCCCCCCCCCCTTGAATTTTGTCAATCAAGACAAGTACACCCACGAATCGTCCATCGGGGCGAATCGTCCCGGGGGCGAATCGTCCAGTTCCCCTGCGGACGGGTTCAGGAAATAACAGCTGATTACGCGATGCGCATAACACTTGTAGTGTAAAACTTTTATTGATGTTTAAAAACTCACGACACCCCTGACGGGGATTTAAAAATCGAAAATACTAATAACTTAAATAAAATGTTGCAAATTACAGGTCTGAGGACGTGTCGTATCTTACACAATGACAGGAGGGAAATAACTCTGATGCTAACTGTGGTGAACAGGTAAATGTACTCGGGATGGGTACCAATTCTCTTTTGTTACTTCCGTCTGTGTGTCCTTGAATGAATCTCATGTAAATAAATGCAGAGTGACTGACTGAGAATGTAAAAATGATATTGATTTTGAATGATGATAAACCCATTGAAGAACCAGACCCAGACAGTTATTACAGTTCGGAGTATGCCTATACTCGCTTCAGGCGAGGAGAGCTCGAATCGGATGTGTAAAAGGTACAAATCACGCATATGATGATACGGTCCTCGACTCGGGTCAGTAAGGTAACGTCAAAATTCACTTGTCCGTCGGGCAGACAGACAGGAAAATGCCACTTGTCCGTCGGTGTCAAAGTACGAGTCGGGCATGGCATTTCCACACCCCTGTAATATATATAGGCTTTTTAAATTTTTTCTATTTTTAGCTCCTGTGGTTCCAATGGGGTGCCGAGAAAAATTTTTTTGGCATAAATTAAGTACTTATGACCCAATAGGCCCTTATATCAAATTTGGCTCAAATCAGCCTCTTGGTTTGGAAAATAGAAATTTGGGGTGGGGCGAAAATTCTTGCGCCTCCCCAAACAACGGCATTATAGTTCCACAAACTTCTCTTGAACAAATCTGTGTCTACATCTCAAATGGAAGCTGCACACCAAATATCAAGTGTCTGCTGCTACTGGTTCATGAGAAGAAGATTTTTAAAGAGTTAATTTTAGGCAAAACTTTTTGGGCGTGGCCCTACCGAGGAGCGAGGCAACTTATTTGAACAAAATCAAAATGTGACGTCATAAACTATTATCTCAAATTTCAATTAAATTGGTTCAGCGGTTTGGGAGAAGATGCAAACACCATGTTCACGGATGACAGACGGTGAGTGATCACTGTAGCTCCTGACGGAAAGTCAGCCGAGCTAAAGATAAACAGAGGGATGGCTGGACAGATGAACAGATGATATGGAGGAGAAAACACAAACACCATGTTCACGGACAATGTACAATGGATGGTGAGTGATCACTATAGCTTGCCTGACTTTCAGACATTTGACGTAAAAGTGGGTCAATCCAAAAGTAGCAAAAGTTTGGGCAAGTTTCCGCTGGAGGTGCTTGGGTGTATCACTTCAAGACCTTCATAAATGGAAAGAACGTATTCGAAATATCATTACCAGGTACCGTACTTTTTGATAAATATTTTTTTTGACATGGAAAAATCGTTCCAAAATCTTTATTGCGTCAGAAAAATGGTAATGAATTTCTTGTAGACCCACTTTTTCATGGATATTTTATTAACGTGTTGCTTTGTGACCATCAACAATTTTTATTTATTTTTTTTACTAGCAACTGAAGTTGAAAAATTGGAACTTTTCACAATGACTACGCGATGTCACACGACTGAACATTCTACTAACAGTGATGGTATTGTAATTTGCATGGACAATTTTACGGATTAAAAATTAAAATGAAAGTGTCAATGACACTGTAGCTCAACTTGTCAAGACAAAGACATGTACATGTATAGTATGTGACACAGCCATGACAAACATCTAGGTAATGACCTGATAACAAAGGTACATATAAAGTATTGTAACGGTCTGTACATAAATACTGACCGTTGCCTGTAACAAATGTATAGTTAAAGTATTGTAAAGGTGGGTGATAGTCAGTTGCCAAACTAGAAAAAAATCTTGGGAGTCCCAGAGTGGGTCTGACTGAACCCCAAAATATTTGTTCTCATAGCACAGTGATAACAAAGGCACCCCAAAACACACTCATTCCTGTCCCAAGGTGAAAACAAAGGTACCCAAGAAGTTTCGTGAAGATCAGTTCACAAATATGAGCTGTGTAGAAGTTGTGACAAAAAACTGATTTGACCTAATTTCAGTACAAAATGGCCACTGGCAGCCATCTTGAATTTTGGACCGCACCCAGAAACACTCGTTCTCGTCCCAAGGTGATAACAAAGGTACCCAAGAAGTTTTGTGAAGATCGGTTCATAAATACAGCCTCTAGCCCGAGCCGTATTGACATGTGCACTTTACAGTGTATAAGTAGCACTGAATAAATCAAAGTTGATCTAATTTGCATAATTTCTGCATGAGAAAAAAACCTGTACTATATGTGATGTATTCCATGTTACTAAACATTCATACAAAAATTTTTTCAAATCAGAACTTTCATACAAAAGTTTGGTACAAAAGACTGATTGCACTAATTTTGGTACAAAATGGCTGCTGGTGGCCATCTTGAATTTCGGACCACACCCAAAAACACTCGTTCTCATCCCACGGTGATAACAAAGATACCCAAGAAGTTTCGTAAAGATCGGTTCATAAATACGGCCTCTAGCCTGAGCCGTATTGACATGTGTACTTACTGTGTGTTAGTAGCAGTGAAACAATCAAAGTCCATCTAATTTGCATAATTTCTGCACGAGAAAAAAAAACGTATTATATGTGATGTATCCCATGGTACTAAACATTCACACACAAAATTATTCAAATCAGCGCTTTCATATGGAAGTTCTGTGCAAAAATCTGATTGCACCAAATTTTGTACAAAATGGCTGGCATCGGCCATCTTGAATTTCGGACCGGACTCAAAAACACTCGTTCTCAACCCATGGTGATAACAAAGGTACCCAAGGAGTTTCGTAAAGATCGGTTCATAAATACAGCCTCTAGCCTGAGTCTTATTGGCATTTGCACTTACAGTGCTGAAAGTAACACCAAAAAACATCAAAGTTAGTCTAATTTGCATAATTTACGCACAAGAAAAAAACCCGTATTATATGTGATGTATCCCATGGTACTAAACATTCATACATAAAATTATTCAAATCAGAGCTTTCATATGGAAGTTCTGTACAAAAAACAGATTTCTGCATCGTCGGTACAAAATGGTGGCTGGCAGCCATCTGGAATTTCGGACCGCACCCAAAAACACTCGTTATCGTCCCACGGTCATAACAAAGGTACCAAAGAAGTTTCGTAAAGATCGGTTCATAAATACGGCCTCTAGCCCGAGCCGTATCCAATTGTTGACGGGCCATGGCATAAGCTCAAATTTGGCTTCACCAAAGTTGAGCTAAAAATGAAAAAATTTCCGACCTCCTGACCTTTTTTTTTATCCTGTCAGTGGAAACAAACATTTTTTTTTTCAGGCCTAATTGGATTTACCACCAACTAAACTGCTGTACAAAATCATGAAATTGGAATTGTTCATCTAGAATATAGGTTATTTCCTTCAAAAATATTTTCAGCAGACGAGAAATAGTCACATAGTAATCACGCTCAATGCATCAAAATTTTCTTGAGGGGGTGACCCCCCCCCCCCCCCACCCCAAGGAAGGGGGAAAACGCCTCCTATATTCTCCTCAGCTCAGGCCTTCGACATACCTTTGGAATATCATGTTAATATAGCAATAACGTTATTTTGGAGGGTGTTATGGTTTATTAACAACCCGACAGGAATGATTAACAGCCAGAGGGTCTATTAACAGCCCGAGACGAAGTCAAGGGCTATTAACGGTCCGAAGGCTGTTAATCATTCCTGGCGGGACAAAATCTTATTATTACCACTTCTAAAATGGTTAAATCCAAAGGTTCTTCTTCAAGTTCACTTGATTGTGACATCCCGAGTTTTCGCAATGGCATTTAACCAAAACACATTTGTCGTCTGTTTATCACGTGGTCAGTCACATGATTGCCTAATTTAAATATTTTTGTTTGCCACGAAAAATTTGCCTTCTCCCAAAATCTACTAACTTGGCACAAGACAAAAGTCAAAACACGCGTGTTGTCTGTTTTTTTTAATAAACAAAACGTTACGTGCTCATTTAAATACTCATTTGAATATATTTTGTTCGCCTCGAAAATATGACACGAAAGACTAGCCTCCTCCTGAAAACTTTACAATCCAAAACTTGTAATGAGCTACAGTACTAGTATGCGGAGAGTGTATTATCACTAAATCACCCGCGGAGTGGAGATTACACCCAAGCAATAATTGCAAATTTGTTGCAAAGCATAACAAGCGCAAGCAAAGTTCCTGCCAATGGCCAAAACATTGCTTGTGTTTTTTGTCCATATGTACAGAATTTGAAAGGAATATTTTGGGTGATAACTCCACAGCACAGGTGATTTAGTTACAATACACTCTCCACATACCGTATTTACACTCACCTGAACTCTTCCAAATCTATTAATTCCTGACCAAATGGTAAAAGTTCAATAAAAAATGCTGATAGGATCACCGATCCAACGTCGAGTTGTGACAGTACAAAAGTGGGTTTAATCATTATCAACTTATCGTCCTGAAACCAAATGTTTACAATTTACTATGTGAAGGGTCACTGTGACCTTGACCTTTGACCTAGTAATACCGAAATAAATAGGGCTCTTTCTTGCACCAATGCCAACCAACCTATGAAGTTTCATGAACATAGGTGGAACCATTGTCAAATTATCATCTGGAAACCAATTGTTTATGATTTATTATGTTCCAGGTCCCTGTGACCTTGGCCTTTGATCAAGTGAGTCCAAAATAAATAGGGGTCTTCCACTCACCTAGGCCAACCTACCTATGAAGTTTCATGAATGTGGGTCAAACCATTATCAAGTTATCGTCAGGAAACCAATTGTTTACGATTTACTATGCTGAAGGTCACTGTGACCTTGACCTTTCACCTAGTAAGTCCAAAATAAAGAGTTCTTCCTCTCACTGATGCCAACCTACCTATGAAGTTTCTTGAACGTGGTTCAAAATTTACTATGTGAAGGGTCACTGTGACTTTGACCTTTGACCTAGTAATTCTGAAATAAATAGGGCTCTTTTTTGCACCAATGCCAACCTACCTATGAAAGTTCATGAACATAGGTGGAACCATTGTCAAATTATCATCTTGAAACCAATTGTTTACGATTATTTTTTATGTTCAAGGTCACTGCGATCTTGGCCTTTGACCTAGTGAGTCCAAAATAAATAGGTGTCTTCCACTCACCTAGGCCAACCTACCTATGAAGTTTCATGACGGTGGGTCAAACCATTATCAAGTTATCGTCCAGAAACCAACTGTTTACGATTTACTATGTTGAAGGTCACTGTGACCTTGACCTTTCACCTAGTAAGTCCAAAATAAATAAGGGTCTTCCTCTCACTGATGCCAACCTACCTACGAAGTTTCATGGATGTGGGTCGAAACATTATCAAGTTATCATCTGGAAACCAATTGTTGACGATTTACTATGTTGAAGGTCACTGTGACCTTGACCTTTCACCTAGCGAGTCCAAAATAAATAGGGTTCTTCCTCTCACTGATGCCAAGCTAACTATGAAGTTTCATAACATGGGTTGAACCATTACCAAGTTATCATCCGGAAACCAACTGTTTATATGTACTATGTTCAGGGTCACTGTGACCTTGACCTTTGACCTAGTGAGTCCAAAATAAATAGGGTTCTTCCTCTCAGAAAGGCCAATCTACACATGAAGTTTCACGAATGTGGGTTGAACCGTAGTCAAGTTATCATCCGGAAACCAATTGTTTACAATTTACTATGTTCAAGGTCACTGTGACCTTGACCTTTGACCAAGCAAGTCCAAAATTAATAGGGTTCTTCCTCTCACCGATACCAACCCACCTATGAAGATTCATGAACATGGGTTGAACCATTATCAAGTTATCATCCGGAAACCAATTGATTATGCCTGCCCACCCACCCACCCACCCACCCGCCCGCCCGCCATTCATCAAACTATAACTCGAGTTTGACTTCGTCACAACTCGACTAAAAATAGAAAAATAGCGAGTCCAAAATCAATTGGGTTCTTCCCCTCACCAAGGCCAATCTACCTATGAAGTTTCATGAATGTGAGTTGAACCATTATCAAGTTATCATCTGGAAACCAATTGTTTAAGATTTACTACGTTCAAGGTCACTGTGACCTTGACCTTCGACGTAGCATGTCCAAAATCAATATGGTTCTTCCTCCCACCAAGACCAACCTACGTATGAAGTTTAATGAATGTGAGTTGAACCACTATCAAGTTATCATCCGGAAACCAATTGTTTACGCCCGCCCGCCCGCCATTCACCAAACTATAAGTCGAGTTTGACTTCGTCACAACTCGACTAAAAATGTGATATTCATTACATTTATACGCGCGTTGGAAACTTCAATCGGCGCCGAGGTGTTTTCGAAATATTTATCTGGATGCGGGCTGTTAACCATGTTAACACACAACTTCTGGTTTGAGACTGCACATTAAACACCTTTACCGTAAAGGTAAAATCGTTTTAATCTGCTAGAGAACTCCCTGTGAAGTGGTAATATTTGTTATGACTTTCAAATTTGCTATGCCTCATTCTACCCCAGCCCCCGGGTTTGAAATCATTATCCTAGCTCTGCAACTGGGGTCGTTTCTTCTAAGTTATATGTTAGTAATTTAGAAATTTATTGGGTACCCTATTTACATATTTACCATGTTTCGTACATTGCACTATCAACACTTTTCATGGATCTGGCTTAACCCTTTTGTGACTCGTCAGCGCGCGCCGTGCCAGTGGTAAACTGACACTACAAACCTGTTGCCGCGCTGCATGCCAATGGCACAGTAATGCATCTACTCTCACCTCAGTCCACGTGTGCTATCTCTATCAGCCCACAGAAGTAATTTCTTGCCCGAATGAATTTAGAGTTGTTTCCCTTTAGTTGATTGGCTGCAGTTTTTGCGCATATTGCACCTCACAGTAATTCCACGGATGAAGATGACAATTGATAGCAACGTGGAAAAAGGATTCTGCGGTACAGTCTGGCTGGCTCAAATCAAGCTGACACATTACGTCATATGACACTACTATGATAATTCAGCGATCCGAACGTAGTGGCTACCCCTCTACGTTCAGATTCTTCCCATTCAATCCTATAGAAAAAGTTCCCATCAAGTTTTTATGGGAACTCAAAACTCGAAATTTGGGATATATATCAAGCTTTCGCCCTTATTACCGGCTGCAATCAATAGTACACGTATTTCCTTACATTTGGGCAAAGTTTATTAATCCAAACTAGGTTTTATCCTTTAATTGTCGTCATTTGTGTACTCGTGAGACGGCAGCGGAGATTTCAAAATCGGTCATGTTTTTGTTTAAATATAAAACAGTAAAAACAATAACCCGGTAATGGCGCCAAAACGAATAGACCTTTTCATCGATGCGGAATAGGAAATTCGATCGCAGTTGCGCAGAATGGGTTTGATAATCTGCTCTGTGCGAATGCGATCGAGTTTGATGACCTGCTCTGCCCGAATGAGATCGAGATTCCGATTCTGCACCGATGAAAAGGTCTATTCGTTTCGGCGCCATTACCAGGTTATTGTTTTTACTGTTTTATATTTAAACAAAAACATGGCCGATTTTGAAATCTCCGCTGCCGTCTCACGAGTACACAAATGACGACAATTAAAGGATAAAACCTAGTTTGGATTAATAAACTCTGCCTAAATGTAAGGAAATATGTGTACTATCGATTGCAGTCGGTAATAAGGGCGAAAGCTTGATATATATCCAAAATTTCGAGTTTTGAGTTCTCATAAAAACTTGATGGGAACTTTTTCTATAGGATTGAATGGGAAGAATCTGAACGTAGAGGGGTAGCCACTACGTTCGGATCGCTGAACTAACTACTATGAGTGCAGGACATTCAGATGATGTTACCAGTAATAATCCAGATGACGGAGTGGAATAGGACTGGCCAGTGGGGGGAGAGAGGGGGGACGTGGCAGAAAAAGAAGTGCTCGTCAGAAACAAGGCAGAATACGAGGGAGCTGGCGTGGTCGTGGAATTGGTCAAATTTTTCAATCGGAAAAACGCACAGATTTTGTTCCGCCACAATCTAGTTCAGCGATCTGAACGTAGTGGCTACCCCTCTACGTTCAGATTCTTCCCATTCAATCCTATAGAAAAAGTTCCCATCAAGTTTTTATGGGAACTCAAAACTCGAAATTTGGAAAATATATCAAGCTTTCGCCCTTATTACCGGCTGCAATCGATAGTACACGTATTTCCTTACATTTTGGAAGAGTTTATTAATCCAAACTACGTTTTATCCTTTAAATGTCGTCATTTGTGTACTCGTGAGGCGGCGACGGAGATTTCAAAATCGGCCATGTTGTTGTTTAAATATAAAACAGTAAAAATGATAACCCGGTAATGGCGCCGAAACGAATAGACCTTTTCATCGATGTGGAATAGGAAATTCGATCGCAGTTGTGCAGAATGGGTTTGATAATCTGCTCTGTGCGAATGCGACCGAGTTTGATGGCCACCTCTGCGCGAATGAGATCGAATTTCCTATTCCGCATCGATGAAAAGGTCTATTCGTTTCGGCGCCATTACCGGGTTATCGTTTTTACTGTTTTATATTTAAACAACAACATGGCCGATTTTGAAATCTCCGTCGCCGCCTCACGAGTACACAAATGATGACATTTAAAGGATAAAACGTAGTTTGGATTAAAAAACTCTTCCCAAATGTAAGGAAATACGTGTACTATCGATTGCAGCCGGTAATAAGGGCGAAAGCTTGATATATTTTCCAAATTTCGAGTTTTGAGTTCCCATAAAAACTTGATGGGAACTTTTTCTATAGGATTGAATGGGAAGAATCTGAACGTAGAGGGGTAGCCACTATGTTCAGATCGCTGAACTACACCACAATCCACATTATCCCTGCATGTTCTGAAGCTGGGAAGATAAATCTCGACTTACCTGACAATCCAAATGAATGGAACGTTTTATACCTTTATCTAACAGACTAGATGATCCCGAAATTAACCACGATATACCAAGTCTGGGGGTCGGTTTGGCTGAGTTAAGGGTTAAACTCGCCACAACTGCCAATAGGGAAAAACAAAACGCGCGAAAACTTCCAACGCGACCACTCGTCAAGTTGAACTGTTCTGTAAAAAAAAAAAATACAAAGGAACAGATATTTTATTTTGAACATCAACTTGGTCACGTTTATTACCTACAAATATGTGTGTGTGTGTGTCCATATGCGGGAATAAAGTAGAATATTGATTTCGAAGTCTTCACTTGAACGCGCCGTTCTTGTTTATAACTGTTCAGTACGAGTTATCGGTCTTGGAGGTTAGGATTCTGGACGTTTGTACTCAGGACTTTTTGTGCCAGGACGTTTTGGACCCAGTTGGAAGATTTGTACCCAAATCGCTGGAGGTTTATGTTAAAATTGGGAACATTATGCTACCTAAAGGATGGATGAAGCATTGTTGTTCGTCATTGGAGTACTGAAAGGAACATACGACTGGCTTGATTTTGGAAACTTTGCTTCAACTGTCTTGCCATCATTATATTGGGTCTTGGGGGGACATTAAAAGAATGAGTAGATAGATTCAGTATGTTTGGATGTAACATTGATGATTTTTTCTAAAAGACTTGCCTCGTGTGTGTTCGTATATTATTTGTCTGCAGTCCATCCCTAGTTCTGCTTTCATAACACGCTGAACGGTGATATTGGGCATATATCCGATTTCTACTTTGCTGTATAAGGCTGAAAACATTAAATTCGCAGTGTGAGTATTTATTAACTAACAAGAAGCCATGCCAATTGACTGAAGTGTGAAAAATAACACGTTCTTTGCCTATAGAACTTATTGCTATCGAAAAATGGGCAAACAATTCTTAGGATTTATTTTTTCAAAAATTTCATAAGGGGGCGAGGGGCTGTTTGGAAAAAAATCGGAAGACGAAACAAAATCCAGCTGATTGAACCAATAATTTGTACATGAAAAAATATATAACGTTCCATCAGGACTGCAAAATGAGAAAATCCCCCATTCTAATCGTTTAAGGTCATCAAAGTTTACTGTATGTGCTGTATACACAGCAAAAATCGATGAAGATGTTTGTAGAGAAAAGAACTGTTTATTTTTAGGCTGCTATGACATTTTTGACAATTCAAGGACCCGTTTATGTACAGAGCACATCATTTAAGAAAGAGCCCGTGGCTCTGGACAGTGGTGGTTGTCTTTTTAATAAATTTTTAAGTCTGAAAGATCCTCTTATTCAGTGCAATGAGAAATCTCTGTGTTAATTAACTCCCTTCATTTGCAAAGTTCAGTGCAATGGAGTGTTCAACAAAAAGTTATTCTGGATAGCAAAAGCATGATTCCAGCCCTCGGGCGGATTAGCTAGTTAGTTGTGCGAGTAAAGCAGACTTATTCACCCGAGAAACAAACACTACAGTCGCTCCATCATGATAACTCTCTCAAGTGCAATCTTGGCAATATGCGGTACACAGATGTAGATGTTGTATATAGTTTCCAATGTCGACGGTGTCCATAAGTTGTGTGTGTGTGTGTGGGGGGGGGGGGGGGTGATGTTGACACTACTGTTTTCCAATGAAGCTATATAAAATGCTTTCCCACAGTAGTACTGAAAGGAACATACGACTGGTTGATATTGGAAGCTTAGCTTCAACTGTCTTGTCATCATTATATTGGGTATTGGTAGAACATTAAATGAATGAGTAGATATATTTTCAGTGTGCTTAGATCTAACATTGATGATTTCTTCTTAAAGACTTACCTTGTGTGTGTTCATGTATTATTTGTCTGCAGTCCATCCCTAGTTCTGCTTTCATGACGCACTGAACAGCGATATTGGGTATATATTGTGTTCATGTATTAGTTGTCTGCAGTCCATCCCTAGTTCTGCTTTCATGACGCACTGAACAGCGATATTGGGTATATATCTGATTTCTACTTTATTGTGAGGATGAAAAATCGAATTTGCAGTATGAGCATTTGTATACTCACAAGACGCATTGGCAGTTGACGGGAGTGCGAAAAGGAACGTTCTCTTGCCAACAGAACTTATTGCTATCGAAAAATGAGCAAACAATTTTTGGGGTTCTTTTTCAACAATTTCATAAGGGGGACCCCGTGGAAAAAATCGGAAAAAAATCAGCTAATTGAACCAATAGTTTGTATATGAAAAAATGTATAATGTTCAGGACCGCAAACGGAGAAAATCCTCCATTCTGAATTGTTTAATGTCATCAAAGGTTACTGTATGTGATGTCCACAGCAAAATTCATTGATATTTCGGATGTTTGTGGAGAAAAGAACTGCTTATGTTTAGGCTGCTATGACATTCTATTGAATAATTATGAATGCTAAACATTGTATACCTTCCTTGTAATGCAAGTCAGGTTTGTTTGTTTTTTTTTTGTTTGTTTTTTTGTTTGTTCTTTGACAAAATTAATAAACTTAAGAAATGAAAATAACTTTTAAAACTCTCCTTAACGTCTTTACAAATACAAGGGACAGTTTTTTCACCAAGAATGGTATGTCGTCTATAATTTCCTTTGTTAATGGGGATTGTTTTAGGGGGCACCCTCCCCACCCCTCGACTATTAGTCACTGTTTTGCGTCATGTTGCAGATGCATATTAGGTAAGAGAGCAAGTATATTTACTAGTCAAAGTTTGCTAACCACCAAGTATATCCAACTACCTGCTTTACGTTCCAGTTGAAATATTGTTATGAAAAGTGTATATATTTTTATATAATTATACCTTTAATGATTTAAGTACAGAAATTAAGTTTTTGTTGTGTTTGACATTATTTTTTTAGCTTTTGAATACGATAACTATGGAAAATGGATATTATTGGTAAAAAAGGAAATTTTTCAATATGCCAAAACGTTGACGGAGCAAACTGGTATGGGTTCAATGTCGAATATGAGACCCATTATTGTTAATTACAGCTTGACAAAGCCTTCTCATGCACCAAATCAGGCTCCTGGTGGTCCTTTGTGGGATGTTGTTCCATTCTTGGACCAGCACGGCACCAAGCTCCTGAACACTTCTCGGCTGAATATGCAAGTTGCAACTCATTCCAGACATGTTCGATTGGATTGAGGTCAGGGGATCTTGCTGGTCAGTCCATACGCTCAATCCCCTCCCTCTGTCGGTACTCCCCGACAGCATGGGAAACATGAGAACGGGTATTATCGTCCATCGGAATGAATCTATCACCCACTGCACATGCATACAATCTGACGTGGACATCCAGGATCTCATCAATATACCGGTGTGCAGTCAATGTACCACGTCCAAGGACACATGGCTCTGCACGCCCATCCCTGCTGATGCCGCCCCAGACCATGACTGACCCTCCACCATAGCGGTCATGCTCGGCAATGGTGCTGCATGGAATCGCTCTCCTGGTCTTCTCCATACCATGGAACGCCTGTCTGTGTGGTCTAGGCAGTACCTTACTCATCTGTAAAAAGGACAGGTCACCAATCTTCTCTGGTCCATCCAACGTGGTCCATGGCCCATCCATATCGTGCCTGGCGGTGGTTCTGGGACTGCGGAATGCGAATACATGGTCTTCTCGATCGGAGACCACATTCGTGCAACCTTGCTCGGATAGTCTTCGTCGAAACATTTACCCCGGATGCATTCCGAAGGTCACTGCGAAGCTGGGTTGCTGTGGCAAAGCGGTTCCTACAGGCCTGAATGACCAAACAACGGTCTCCAGTTGCAGATGTTTCCCTGCCTCTGCCACCACCATGCCGTCTTACTGGTGTGCCATACTGCTGAAATCTTGCCCAGGGTCTGGTGATCATCATATGGTTCACACCAAGGGCTTCACCAACCTGACGATGGGTAGCCCCTTGCTCCACCATCCCTACAGCCCGCCACATTTCTGCTTCCGACAAATGTCTTCTTACATTTGCATTTGCCATATTCAATCATTAAATCACAAGGGTTTGTGTTGAAATGAAGACTGAATACCCTACACATCCCATGTACATGTAGACAGTACACGAAAATATCATGAAGATCAAGGGGTACATGCTTTCTATGACTGTCACGAAAAGTCTGCCTGTCAAGAGAGCTAAAGGAAACACTGGGGACCATCTCAATACATTCCTCAATCCTATCAACCAAAAATATCGCAAATATGTCACAGGCAAATTTCACAATGATGTGTCAAATATTTGGTGCTTAGCAAACTTTGGATAGTATATTTAAATATTTGAAGTATGTTTTGCCCATTCTGCCATCCAATGTACAAGTATTACCGAAGGTTACCTTAGATAGCAACTGAATGCAGGCCACCTTGATCCTCTATATTCAGATCAAATTTATCTGCATTCCGGTTCGATAATGCAGTTCCTCATTATGGTCGAACTTTAATGGTTGATCTTGCCAATGCTTATCCAGGCGTTTCTCAAATGTTAGGAGCTGTTACCACGTCAGTTGGCAGGCAGTTCCACACATCACTAACCCGGTTTGAGAAGGAGTGCTTATGTACCTCAAGTCTACATCTCTGCTTCTGAAGACTGAAAAAATTTTTCCTGGTGTTTTTGTTATCACTAAGTTGAAGAAGGCTGGATGAAGCATTGACGTTGTAAATTCCAGTTTGGAAAATATAGGTTTCTCTCGTGCCACACCCCCCCCCCCCCATGTGTCTTCTAAATACCAGTGTTGGAAGGTTTAATCTTTTCAATCTGTCTGGGTATGATAGGTCTTTAAGACTTGGTACTAGTTTGTTTGCTCTCTTCTGGACGTTTTCGATGAGGTCGATATCCTTTTCCTTGTGTGGTCATCCTCATATTCGAAATATGGACGGACTAATGCTTTGAAGAGTAGGACGAACGTTTTTTTTCATCTGGGAACACAAACAACCTTCTGATGAGGCCCATAATCTGGCATACTTCATTAATTTGTGTTTGAATATGGTTTTCGAACATTAGGTGTTCATCAATCGTCACTCCAATGTCCTTTTCGCTATGTAAAACTTATAACTGAGTGCAGCTGTCTTCCTGGTTAACCCTTTACCTAACATGAAAAGCAGACGACACTTGCAAACAAACTTCTTGAATAACTAAATTGTTTTCATTTTTTGTCTCAAAAACATAGGTTATGACCCCTCGTTGGAACGAGCTCGTTCCAACGAGGGGTCATAACCTATGTTTTTGAGACAAAAAATGAAAAAATAATGAAAATTAATTGGCGATTTTGAGAATAGCGCTTGCCGGTTTTAGCCGTTACGTTGGGTAAAGGGTTAAACGTCTTGTAGTTTGGAGTGACCTGGTCTCTGTGCTTTGTATGTATAGGGAGAATTTTACATTTATCAGGATGAAACTTTAGTAACCACCTGTCGCGCTACTCTACAATGTTATCCAAGTCGGTCTGTATGTTTTGAACGCCGAGGTTTGATCTAATTTCTCTGTATATCTTTGTGTCATCGGCGAAAAGGAAGGCGTTGGAATCGACTACCTCAAGAAGATCGTTAACGTAGACGACAAAAAGTACTGGATCCAAAGCCGAGCCTTCTGGGTTTCCACTTGTGGCCTCATGCCATTCCGAGAATGTTCCATTTATGTTGTTTTCGGTCACTGAGAAATGCTTCAACCCACCGACACTGCTTTTCATTTATCTTGTAGCTGTGTAATTTTCCCAGTAGCCGTGTTTGAGGGACTTTGTCAAAATCCTTCATGAAATCCATGTATACTGTGGGGATTGTTCAGCCATTATCCAGGATTTCTGTCCAATGTGTTAGCACATTTAGCAGTTGAAGAGTTGTGGATTTACCATTTATAAAACCAAACTGCTTATTGCTGGGTAAGTTGTTGTCCATTAGGTGGTCAGTTATCCGCTTTTTTAGCACTTTTTCCATGATTTTACAAAGTATGCTGGTAAGGCTAACCGGCCTGTAATTTGATGGTAGTTTTTATCCCCTTTCTTGAATATTGCTGTTAACTGGGTCATTTCCGACTTCTCAGGTACAATTCCAGTGTCTAATGATTCGTTAAATATCATAGCAAGTGGAGAGTCGATGACGTTAGCAAGTTCTTTCAGTACTTTGGGGTGTGCTCTGTCTGGGCCAGATATTTTGAAGTATTCAGTGTCAACAGTAAGTGACTGATCTCTTCTGTTGCAATACTGACTTCAATGGCAGTTGGTATGTCTTTTGGTGGCAATGTTGGGCAATCTCCGGCAGGCTCGCAGGTAAAAACACTGCTGAAGAATTTAGCTAATGTGTTGGCTTTGTCTTTGTCAGTCCTTGCCTTTATTATATTGCCATCTTGTTTAGACTCAAGTTCTGAGATGCCGGATTTACTTGTTCTCTTTAAATTTACATATTCCCCGGGGGGGGGGGGGGGGGCAATTTTTTTCCAAACACGAGGCGGGATGGGTTGGTCAGCTGGGTTAACATGGGGTGATTAGTAGTTAAGTATAGGGACTAGCGGCATGGGAATGTGAACAGACGTTCACCGTTCCCCATCACATCATCAATGGTTCACGATTTTGAAAAAATGTTAAAACAATTTAACCCTTTCGCTGCTACAGGTCCATATTGAGTATGGAACCAACTGTTGACGGCCTGTGCGATAAGTCCGTACTCAGTACGGAGATACCACATACATGTACAGGGAATGGATATCATAGCTCGTTGTTATTCTCAATAGAACGCATGTTATACGAAATGCAAGCGACAGACGATATGGCATTATCCATTTGATCTCAACCATTTTTCGCGTCTATGTAAATTCCGAAATACCCGAGGCAACAACGAACTCAATAGTCCAAACATGTCCTGACATATATGATTGTTTTTTGTTGTTCTGTGCCACACGGCGACAAAACAAAACAAAAATTATATAACGGCCTGTGGAACAAAGTTTGGACTACACGGTCAGTCCATTAAATAGGAACTAAATTCAAGTCGACTAGACGTCTTTTCTTTTGAGATTTATGGAGTGTGGCTGGGAGTATTTTTGTAAACAGTGTTTAACTCATTCAACGTTGTTCCAATATACAGTACGTGGAGAATGGATTGCAACAAAATCACCCATAAAGTGGAGGTGTCACCCAAAGTATCGCTTTCAAATTCTGCACATATGGACAAAAATCACAAATAATGTTTGGCTGGAACTTTGCTTGTGCTTGTTATGGTTTGCAACAAATCAGCAATTATTGCTTGGGTGGAATCGCCACTTCAGGGGTGATTTAGTGATAATACACTATCCACGTACTGTATAATAACAGTTTAAATTTTACAAATACGTGAATGTTGTTGGCGCTTTCATTTTTTTCACTTTAACCCCATTCCCTACAATATATGGTTCAGCACAGGATATTACCAAATTACACAGCAGCGAAATGGTTAAACGAATTATCATTTACTCATACATAAATGTAATCAAACCTGATCTGACAATACAAGGGCTCTTCTCATCATGATTAGTAGATATCATACAATGGAATAACGCCATTTCCCAATGCAACTGACTACGTCCACAGTCTCTCATTATGTAATTATGAATTTCAGTCATATACATGTACATATTTTCTGGGTCTGGCTCTCTTATGGGGTAGAAACCACAGACCACAGGAGTAGTGGAAGAGGCATTTTAGTAGTATGCGTTGTCAATCCCTGTAGGGACTCCTGGCTTGGTATCTTGAGCCGTTTCGACAACACCCTGACCTTTCCCCCACTCTAACTTTACTGGGTCAAACTTGTCATCGACTTCCCAGTTCTCTTCATCCCCCTTACATAGGAACTTGATCTTCAGGATGTTCACCCTTGGGCAATTGTCTGACGACTGTGCTGCTCTTTTGTCTCTAATTCGAGCATTGATGGTCATTCAACCTACCCAAGCTTCCATTGTAGGAAAGGAGGGTAAACTAAGTGTTTAGCATTTGTCCTCCAGTCCAATTTGCACTAAGTGTAGCAAATAAAATATGTTTAAACTAGAGAAACAGAATTCACTGCCACCAGTAAGTTCAAGTCTGTGTGAAAAGGGTTAAAGTATCAGGAATAAACTATAAAGAAAGAGAATTCATGGAGGCTTATTTTCGGGAGTAAAATATTTTTGAACAAATCAGAAATGGGTTTTTGTTAGCAGTATTTACAGATAGTCCTACAGGAATCAGAACATTTTTATAAGAAACCAGAAATGGCATATATGTGACCAGCATTCAAAGGGTTTGATACACGAATCAGAAATGGATATTTTTGGCTCTGCCCGCTAATTTGAGTGATGAAATACACTCATAAACTTTAGAAATGCATTGAGGTGTAATAAAATGCATTTCCCAGTCTTTCTAAATAATGCCCCCATATTAAAATCTTCAGAGGGTTAAAATATTCCCTTTAAATACTCCATTTTAATCCTTTAAATGGGGGCGCAGTGGCTTAGTTGGCAGAGGTGCAGGCTGCAAGGCGTGAGGTCCTCACTCTGTCCTTCGGCAAGGCACTTCACCCCCATTGCCCACGTGGGTGCATGGTGGCGCTGTGTACTAAAGCGTACTGCACATCGATGGTGCACCCGTCTTCAACCAATGCCAACCCTGCTTGTGTGGAGTTAGTATGTGGGGGATCTGACAGTTGCTCGTTGTTGCCTGATGGTTCTTCCCGGGTACTCCGACTTCCTCCACCCGAAAAACTGTCGTGGTCATGATTAGCCACTGTGCGGAAATATGCGGCATTAAACACCAATAAATAAGTAATCCTTTAAAAAATGAGCTCAAATCAATGAAGGGTCATAAGCTATATTTTTCAAGCAAAGATGAAAAGGTAATTAAAACTGAATAGACGTTTCTGTGAATAATGTTGACCGGTTTTAAGTTGGCTAAAGAGTTAAGAATCCCTTACTTTGGAAGGCACACTGAAAAGATGTCCCATTCCACATAGAATTAAATGTTAAGAAAATAAAGCGAAAAACATTAAGTTTCTCAGCTGACAGTACCTGCTTTTGCACTCCGGAGAAATGGAACGGCACAAATCAGAGACATTCTCTTAATGGCACTTTGGCACCAAAGGTTTCTGCACTCTCGGTGAGACCGAGCTGAGCGCAGTGAAAGACTATAGAACTCCTCTAACAAATGAGTTTTAAACAGTCATAGCACTGACACAGTTAACAGTACAGTCGACCATGTCATTATTGCATTGTTACCGGCACCCTGACAGTTTTGTGATAGGTTTCAACAATTATTCAGTGCAGTTTTATGGAAAGGGTTAACTTTATTCTGCCTGAAATAAAATATGTGCAATCCACATTGAAGTCTTGAGAGGGTTAAAAGCATTGACCTGAATAAGATAGGTTTCAACAATTATTCAGTGCAGTTTTATGGAAAGGGTTAACTTTATTCTGCCTGAAATAAAATATGTGCAATCCACATAGAAGTCTTGAGAGGGTTAAAAGCAGTGAATTGAATAATTTTTAATTTATTTACTTGCAAGGCAAAGGGTTTCTCTCAACTTAGTTTCAGGAACTTACATCCCATTATAATGACAAGGTCAGATTTCATTTTGACAGCTTTCTCCACTGATGTTTACATAGTCTCCAGTGTGAACATAACATTGTATTGCTTGGGAAGAATTTACTGTATCAGGAAATTGGAGGCTGTGAAAACCCTGTGGCCTACTGGACCATACTCAATGGCTCTAGCGACCTGAAAAACATAGGTGGCCGAGAAGTTGTGAATGTCTACCAGTATGCCAAACATCAGCGAGATGGGACAATTCGTTGTCGAGTTATCGTGAGGACAAGGAAGTGCATAGAAGACAGAAGACAAGAAAATAAGAAAAAGAAGAAGAAGAAGAAGAAGAAGAAGAAGAAGAAGAAGAAGAAACCGTACAAAAACAATAGTCTGTGTGTTCACACAGACTAACTAAACAAGCTTCGATTCCATCAGCGATCTGGATGTCGCTAATATCTCGGGTCTTCTCCCTCAACCCTTCACACGGAGAAGACCACGGTGCGACCATAAACTTCAAACTGGTCTTTAGTGTTGTTCATCATTTCGACCCATTGTTCATTGGCAGCCAACCTCGTAGGGGAGAGGCCGAGGCATGTCAGCTGATGAATTCATGCCCCACTGAGACTTGCTTTGCAATTTCCGCAATCATCTCCTCAATATCTTCCATAGTACACATATTGATTGGTACTGCAGTTGTTTGTGTTTGTCTTGTCTTTTTCAGATCCCTATCGCAAGCCACCTTATTCATCCCTAAAGTTGCGTTGTTTGTACAGTCATGTTTAGCTGAACTTGACCGTCAAGAAAATCTATTGCCATGATGCAAGCGGATGTCTGCGAGTCTGTTTTGTCTCCATTTAGTCGCGATCAGTCAACCGTGACGGCTACGCGGGTTCGAAACCCGAAAATCGTTATCACGGTCTAGAGGTCGTATTTATGAAGGAATTTCATTGTAACATGGTTGGATGACTCCATATGATGTCAAGATGAGAACGTCCCATTTTGGTTGCGTTTGGTCAACCGTGACGGATGCAGGGGTACTCGACAGATTCTTTTAGCATAGTCTACAGGTTGCATTTATGAAGGGATTTTATTGTAAATTGGTAAGATGACTCAGTATGATGTCTAGATGAGAACGTCCTGGTTTTGTCGTGGTCGATCAACCGTGACGGCTGTACATGCATATGACCAAGATTTGTTTAGCACAGTGTACAGTTCATACTTATGATGCGATTTCATTGTAACGTGGTAGGATGACTCGGTAAGATATCTACATGAGACTGTCCTATTTTGGTCACGATAGGTAATCTTGGGCACGTGGTCTAGATTCCTTTAGCACTGTCTACAGGTCGTATTTATGAAGGGATTTCATTGTAACTTGGTAGGACGACTAGTTTTGGAATGATTTTACTGTAACTTTGTACACTGTGAGGGCCACATCGACCCAGGCCTCAATTCTTTAGTACAGTATACACCTGAAATTATTCTTGTTGAAAACATAGCATGCAGGGTACAGAAATTAACATATTCTCAATTATCACAATTCTTGTCTTCTTTCATAATCCTTTCATAAACATTGAACATTATCCTTTTCATCAAACACTGGAGCGCAGGGGCTAAGCAGGTTGAGATGCAGGCTGCGAGGCGAGAGGTGCTCGGTTCGAATCCCACCTGTGGCAACCACATTGTGTCTTTGGGCAAAACACTTAATCCCAATTGTCCATGCGGTGGCACGAGAGTGTTGTGTACTAAGGCATACCACACGTCAATGGTGCACTTATCTTCAGCCAATGCTAACCCTGCTTGTGGAGTTTGTACGTTTGGGAGTCTGACAGTTGCTCAGTGTTCTCTCAGGGTACTCCGACTTCCTCCACCCATAAAACTGCCTGACACTTGATGACCATGGCTGTCAAGTGTCATTAAACCCCAATAAATACATGAATAAATGAATAAATAAATAAATAAATAAATAAATAATTCATCAAATGGGTGCGCACTGTCTCAGTACATAGAGATGTAGACTGCCAGTAGAGAGGTCCTCTGTTCGAATCCCACATGTGGCAACCACGTTGTGCCCTTGGGCAAGACACTTAATCCCAACTGCCTGCATGGGGGCACGGTGGCATTTGTGTGTGAAAGCATACTGCATGTCGATGGTGCACTTGTCTTCAACCAATGCTAACTCTGCTTGTGTGGAGTTAGTACGTTGGGGAGTCTGGCAGTTGCTTGCCACTGCTCAGTGGTTCAATCCAGGTACTCCGGCTTCCCCCACCTGTAAAACTGTCCGACACGAGGTGACTCTGGCTGTCAAAAGTGTCATTAAACCCCAATAAATAAATGCATCAAACACTACACATAGCCAAGTGAAGCGGCAGTGTCATTGACACTTTATTTTGAAGATCGCCATAGAGTATCCACATCTCCGGCAAAAAGAGCCAAATAATTTCCAATTCCTCTACCACACCGAGAACAAGGGATATTTCTTGGGCTCTAAATTCTGTAGATTTGCCAGGTGGTATTGCTTCAAGCAGGTCTTTTGCACAGCTCTGTAGAGCTAAGAATAAGCCAGTTGCATTTGACTTTCATTTTATCTCAGGTATATTAAAGTGTGTAAATAAGTGGGCCCTTATGGCTTGAAATTTGGCTGCAAGATAGGGTGGGATGCTTCAGTCAGGCTGGGAAGACTTTTCTCGAAAAGTCCCTTTATCCCTGCCTGCTGCTAATAGGCCAGAAAATATGCAATCGGCTGTGTCATGAAGTACAACAATATGGGGTGGGGGGGGGGGGGGGGGGAGGGGGGCTAATGGAAAATTGTCGAGTCTGTACCTTTCAAAAATTAACCGCTACAGAACTACCAATCAGAATCTTTTGATGCTTGGTGTACAACATCATTGGGGATCCGATTCAAGTTTGTTAAAATCAAGTCCCCGGGTTTTTCTTAAAAATCTTCAGCTCTACCAGTCAGAATCTTTTAATATTTGGTATACAAGGCCCTTAGGAGAGTCAGATTAAAGTTTGTTCAAATCAAGCTCTCGGGTTTATGTTTCAGTTCTCCTGGGAGCCTGAATTTTAATTTATTGCAGTATAAGGAATGTTCTTTAAAATCTTCAGATTCACCAGATAAGAATCTTTTGATATTTGGCATACGGCAGCCTTGTAGGAGCCAGATTCAAGTTTGTTCAAGTTAAGTGTCTTGGTTCCTATTTTAGCTCCTTATGGGACCCTGAATGTAGACTTAATACATTATGAGGAGAATTCTTCAAAAATCTTCTTAATGTCAACCAGACAGAAACTGTTCATATTTGGTATTCATCATCACTCTTAGTGGAGTGAGATTCAAGTTTGTTCAAATTAAGTCCCCGAATTTATATTTGGCCTACCTATGGGGATCCCAAATTTGAACTTAGTACTGAACACTGCACAGGGATAACCGATAGCAACAACCCATCGTCAGCACTGTTTGGGGACTTTATTTTCTACAGTGGTAGAGATTATTGAGACTGGAATTAGTCCGGGAGGTGGCATGGGTCAGATGCTATTTATGTTAATATAGATGAAATTACACTCAAATTCTATCTGAACTATACGTTTTGCGAGACAACGACAATGACTTATACCACGCTATATTCCCATGTAAAGATTCGAAAGGAATCGAATATGGCAGCTGATTTCGAATCGAATCGAATATCAACTTAAGATTCGAAATCGAATCGAATCTCGAAGCTTCGCAGGGCATTATTGTAAACAAAGAAATAAATACTCTCCTGACTAAATTATTTGTTTGGGCTTCTGCTGCAACGACAAAAGAACATAGAAGAGCTGAAGATTAATTGCCAACCAAATATTGGTACATATTTGCCACCAATTTTCTGGATTTAGGTTACTTTTCAGAAACTGAACATAAAATAGATACAGGTGTGGCTCCTCCTGTGAAATGGAGAATGATTCCATTAGGCTTTCAAGAGCAGGGATGTTTTCATATGCAACAAATGCTTAATGTCGGTGTCATACAAACCTCCAGTACTATTGGCTTCAGCGCCGATACTTGTTCGTAAAATGATGGTCGGGCTCGGAGGTATATAGACTTCGGGGTACTCCTAGTATGTTACTGGCAGGTTTTTATATCCAGGACATGCATCTCTTACCTCTGTAATTTGGGCATATTTAACCACATTTCATCCAGTAAATTGAATGGACTTTTTTACCAATGATTTCTTGAGTTAAATATAGATGAATTTATCACCAAATCTAGCCATGGCTGCTTTACAGCAGCCATGAGTAGATTTGATGAAAAATAGTTCGAAAGTACTCAGTGGGTTGGTTAAGAGGTAAATGAAATTACAATTAAGGACTGTTGGACTTTGCCACTGATTGAAGACCGCCTTGATATTCTCTATGGCGGGGCCCCGCCAGCGGAACCTGCGTTGTATCGTTGAGCAAGGCGCTTCATCCCGATTGCTCACGTGTGGGGGGGGGGGGGGGGGCGCTGTGTACTAAGGCGTATCTCACATGGATGGTGCACTTATCTGTAGCCAATGCTAATCCTGCTTGTGCGGAGTTAATACGTTTGGGAGTCCAGCAGCTGTTCGCCATTGCTCTGTGGTTCTCTCCGGGTACTCTGGCTTCGACCACCCATAAAACTGTCGGACACGAGGTGACCCTGGCTGTCGAAAGTGTCGCTAATCCCAAATAAATAAATAAATAAATAAATAAATAAATAAATAAATAAATAAATAAATAAATAAATAAATAATCTTCTCGGGGGCGTGGTAGCTCAGTGGCTTTGGCATTGGACTTTAAACAGAAGGGTCCGCGCTTTTATCCCAGCCAGGCATTCTAGATTTCAGAATAAAACAAAACAAATATCATTACCGACTTGTGAATCGCTTTCGTGGCTCAGCCCGGAGACCTCTGTCTAACAGACAAGAATGTGTTTCCAAATGCTGCGGAACCTGTGCAGGGATGTTTGTGTTATTGGAAGTTTGTCTTTTAGAAAGATATCAATTCATTATCCGAGTATACCATTATTTGTGAAAAGTTACACTGACCAGGATTTATCAGTTTCTAAACCAGTATAAGTTTCCATACAGCCCGTATTACACTTGGATAGCTAATTTTGTCCAAAGAAATTTCAGAGACGATACTAAGATTCTTAAGCAGGTTATAATCTAAAGCGTAGTGAGACTTACCGATAGAGGCGATGCCAAACAAATTCAGAGAGACAATAGCGATGCACTGCCAGTAATGGCTTGGGTGGACGTTCATACCATGGGTACACTGGTACCGTATTACCCTGTCTGTGTACACCAACAGAGCATCCAAACAGCAAATTAACTTGTGTATACTCATTCAAAGACACAAGGTAACATAAATCAATTTTCGTACTGAGATCCAGATTTGTCGCAACGGAAGTTCCCGTTGGTATAATTATTGTTAGACAGTAGACTAGTTTTGTGTTATCTGTATTTTCCTGCAGGTTTAAGCAAACACTAATCACTTCTCTATTATGACGATTAAATAACGATATCAGTCGTATTACGTCGGTGCATACAACCTTTCGAACCACATCGATTAATTCAACACGAGCTAAACTAGTCTTGTCACGATGGTGATGATACAACACACGCAGCAAAAAATGTTGGCGCTTATTTCTCCCCAACATCGGGAGAGAAACTCTGGGCAAAGACATAAACACCAGGACTCAAAATAAGCGGTGCGGTGTCGCGTCGCTTTTTGCTATGCAAAACTTGCAAAAAGCTACACAATATTAAATTATGTATAGCATTTTGCGATACAAGATAATCAACTGCAGCCTATTAGGCTGCAGTTGATTATCTTGTATCGTAAAATGTAAATGAAAATTTGCAAACAAATTTGAAAACTAGTTCACTGATGCTTTACTTCTGATTGTGGAACATTCCAGGCATAACTCAGATTAACTCTCCATCAAGCATCATTAGCAACTTCATATGTAAGATGAGTTCAGTTGGTTTAAATACTTCCTGTTTTTACAACATTTTGCATAAAATGTCCATTAAAAATAACTACAAGCCCATCAAATTAAAAATCCCAACTTCCATTTTGAGAACTCTATTAAACAACCAAGACGCCATTTATAACAGTATACAAGTCCATGCAACCCTTAAAGGCAGTTCAGTTAAAAAAAACATAGTAAATGTTTCATGTGTTGCAGATCATTTGGAAATGTCCAGAAATGGATGAAACTATTCTATCTACTTAGAAGAATTCAATACAAAACAGCATAACATAACTCTGGTATACAAAAATAGCTATGTAATTTTTACAAAATGCTATTCATTTTTTGGAAATGCGTAGCATTTTGCTACGCAAAGAAAAAAAGTTATTTTGAGCACTGATAAACACTGTCACACATATATACTCACACCATCGACACCCATACTGGATGTGATGGCCAACCACATATATATAAACATCCACCTTGATACACATTCGTACATTCGTAGTCCCAATGTTCCTCATACAATATTAAATACACACCCTGGGGATATAAACTCGCATCATCTCCACATCGTCCCATGAGTTCCAGTGTGTTCTATGTGCCAGCAGGCACATAGAACACATTGGAACTCAGGGGACGACATGTACGCCCACTCACTCGGGCACATTCACCCTCTTCATCTCACCTCATACCGTGAGTCGGTTTTCCATGAACTGGTGTCACCGTTTGAAATTATCAACAGAGGAAGATAGGATGAAAATTTACTTCTGGTATTTATACAAGTTATTTCAGCTGGTAATGGCTCGGCTGGGGATTGGTTGCTGGGATAGGGGTGTTAGATAGAAGGCAGTAGCCTCCTTAGTACACCGAGCAGCTTTGAGCCTGTAGCCTTAGAATAAGCCACTACACTTGTCTGATCTCTAGAGACAACTACATTTTGGACTAATATGCTAAGTGTGGATCGGGAGTTTTGAATGGAAGAACATTAGGTGGTCTTGAAAGAAAATTCACCACCCATAATTGTATTGGTAGGAGCGGTATTGGTTTTATAATAAGTCGCGATAAATTCGGCACAGTTGTCTCCCTTCGTGTGACTTGATATTTCTGCCGAACCATACGACTGTGGACGACAACAGCTTGGGGTTTGAAATCACGAGCCCTTATCCCATTGATCCCTGGTGGTATATTCCATGTCAGTTCAATGGCAGCATTTGGAAGAGTCCATATTCCTTATTTGGGGATAGACCAATCAATATTTTCAATGTTGGAAATATTGATTGGACTTCCAGGCGCGTTCACTGAGCAGCAACCATACTTAATGAAATTTTAATGTATCTTGTTACAGGGCCGGAACAGCGGCCTCTCGTGTTCAAGGGGGTTAACATTATTTTTCAGCGTTTCGTAGAATAGTGGAAAACATTTGTCTTCACGTTTTTTAACCCTTTACCTAACATGAAAAGCAGACGACACTTGCAAAAAAAATTCTTGAATAACTAATTTTTTTCATTTTTTGTCGCAAAAACATAGGTTATGACCCCTCGTTGGAACGAGCTCGACGAGCTCGTTCCAACGAGGGGTCATAACCTATGTTTTTGAGACAAAAAATGAAAAAATAATGAAAATTAATTGGCGATTTTTTAGAATAGCGCTGGCCGGTTTTGGCCGTTACGTTGGGTAAGGGGTTAAACGTCTGGTTAATTTAGTTTGGTCCCTGGGACCAATGGGAAAAATCGCGAATTATTTGCCAATTAGAAAATTAGAAAAAAGTGACGTTATAAAATGTTTATTGGAAGTGCCAAAAGTTTTTCAAATTTGATGAAAATGTTTTTTTTTTTCACTTTAGCATTTGTCAAGTTATAAGTCCAGTAACTTCCCTGAGACGTACTTAGCATATACTAGTTTTTCCTGAACTGAGTATTATGTCAAGGATGGGCATACAGCCATCACTTTTCTGTATATCTCAAGTTTTTATGTACAAAGTTTTATTTTGAATACCAAATGATTTTCGTGCAAATAAATTATTTTCGGGTGGTCAGTGCTGCTCGGTCGGCTATTTTGGCTGAAAATTTTTTTTGTAGCTGCACGGTCGGCTATTCGGCTAACATTTAGTAGGTATTCATATATAGCATAGTTAAGACCAGATAACATAATGTACATGGGTATGGGTGTCGCAAAGATGACTGATTGGTTGTGGGATGTAAACCAAATTTGTCCATGACTGAAGACCCGACTGATAAATAGACAGATAAATAGAGAAAGACTTGGGTGGAGGGATAATATTGAACGAGAATGCATTAAAATTTACTAGCCATCGTTGAGACCACTTTTCAATTTCCCTCGTGTCGTATGAGATTAATCTTGCAACCTCAGATGGTTCTTCTACAATTATCGATAGCGAGGTATCATCTGCAAATAGGCGTATAACACATTCAATTCCATCAACGATGTCGTTAATGTAAAGCAAGAACAGTAATGGACCAAGTATTGAACCTTGTGTAACGCCACCAGATATAAATCTCCATTTTGAGTTTTTTGAACCGACTGCAACTTTTTGTTCTCGTTGATCGAGATGGCATTTAAACCAAGAAAGCAAAAGACCGGTGATGCCTATATTTTCAAGTTTTTTCAGCAGCCCTTTATGCCAGACTTTGTCAAATGCTTTACTGATATCGGCAAAGACAAATCTGATTTCTTTATTTTCATATAGTGCCCGAGTAATAGAATCGTAGATTGCTGTCAACTGGTATACTCTAGAATCTTCGGGAATGAATCCTGATTGGAATTTCGATAAAAGACTGTTTGATTCCAGGAAGACAAATATTTTTCTGAAAATACATTTTTCAACTACTTTTCCGATACAGCTCAAGACTGAGATCGGACGATAGTTTGAGATGGCACCCTCGTCCTTAGATTTGAAGATCAGAGAAACATTGGCTCGTTTCCATTCAAATGGAAAATAGGATTCACTGAGGTATTTATTAAAGGTGATAGACAGTGGTTCTTGTAACGAGGAACTCCTTATAAAAAAGTACCATGGTAAACCATGGTAAATCCCAAAATACCCTGGTAATACCATGGTATACCATGGTATTACCAGGGTATTTTGGGATTTACCATGGTTTACCATGGTACTTCTTTATAAGGGATTGCAGTACTTTAATACATAAGGACTTATTTGGTCAGGTCCCATGGCCTTACTTACCTTTAGGGACTTTAGTGCCCCGGAAACGTCATCAGAAGAGATTTGAATGGTATTTATCATTGGCCTACTTGGATTTAATGGAACATGCGAGGTATCATTGACACTTGATATTGAACAGAAAAAATTGTTAGAAGCTTCTGCTTTGTCGGTATCTGCTGTTAGGATAGTATTGCTGTAACATATGGCCGGTATCGGATGATTTACGTTACAACTGATCACCTGGTTAGGAGTTTTCCACCATAATGGTTGGGGGTATCATTGCTTCCTAATATATTTTGCATTTTAAGGAAGTATTCTCTTTTGGCGTACCGCACCGCATCGATAACTTCATTTCGTTTTAAAAGATATGCAGACCACGCAAGTGGGGTATTACTTTTTGTTGCTGTGGTGTGAAGGCGGCGATGTTGTCTGATGAGCCGTCTGATTTTCCTATTCATCCATTTCGGCTCATGGGGATCGGGATATGATAGTTTTGCTAGGTATATATTCACATGATAATGCTTTCAAAATCTTTTCAAGTTCACTACATAACTGACTTGTTTGGGTTGTATTACACATTTGGTTTCAGTCAACTTCACTTAGCTCATTACTCATGTGTGTATAGTTACTCTGATCGTACTGCCAAATTACGACGGGTGAATGAATTGGTCCCAGATTTGAAAAATAAATTGTCATACAACCTTCTTGTTTTATTCATGCCTTAACTCGTATGGTACATCAGTGAACAAAATTGTCGAATCCTTGCTTTAGTGAGAGAAATTGGCAAAAATACGAACAGTTCGCCGCCTCGCGAAGGTTTTCGTTTTTAGCGACCACTTTGCACACTAAACACACGAATCAGTGCAATATCTGGGGCAAGTTTACTATTCGATTATGTTGCTTATCCATTTATCTTCCGAAGGAACAAAATATACTCTGGAAACATGTATTTGACGGGCGTTTGATTAAGATAAACAGACCTATCTATTTTCCTGTCGGTCTTCTTCCGCCATCTCAATTTGCCCGTTCCGTATCACGTAACAGACAGCGCAGTTCAGCTATCCAAACATTGCGGCTTTCCCGTTTGGATAGCTGAACTAGAAGAGGAAACTTGGAACTTGGTGAAAGGAATGAGAAGCAATAACAATGTGAGAAAACTGTAACAGGTCTGAATTAATTGTGATGGTTTAACAAATAAAAATGTTATAACGTGGTAAGTTTTATATCGGCCGCGATATTAGCCCGAGGAAATTTCACATCAGCTATGACATGAAGTTACCTCGATCTCATATCTCACACGCTATGAGACTAACCGGGTGATATTTATTTATTTATTGGTGTTTAAGGTCACATACTTATGCACACTGGCTAATCGTGATCGTGACAGCTTTACTGGTGGAGGAAGCCGGAGTACCTGGAGAGAACCACCGAGCATCGACGAGCAACTGCAGCTCCTCAACATCCTAGCTCTGTTCAAGCTCCGCTCAAGCAGGGTTATAGCGGTTGAAGACATGTGCACATCGACGTGGAGTACGCCTTAGTACACAGCGTCATCGTACCTCCATGTAGGCATCCGGGATAGAGTGCCTTGCCCAAGGACACAACGCGGGTCGCCCCAGACGGGGATCGAACTCGGGACCTCCAGCACAGAAGTCCAACAGTCTACCACTGAGCCACCGCGCTCCCCAACCAGGTTATAACCTCCAAGTGCCCCGAGTATTAGTCTGATACAAAAATGGTAATAGGTGAACACAAGTTAAACCATGCTGCTGGTTTGATCGATTCGCAAAATGGTAAGAGATAAATATCGACTTGACTGAGAAAAACACAGCTTAAAAAGACTTCGCTGTTAAACTGTCATTTCGTACGTTGTTGGTTGACTAATTATTACATTCTCCACTTCCATGTTAGATTGTGAGTGGCCCGAAATGCATTAAATTAGTCCAGTTGGATTGGAGTATTTATGGGGCCCGCTGGGAGCATTCTACCTCACATGCAGTCTTTGACGCAATGAAGCGAATATTTTTAATGCGGTTGAATGAATCAGTCATTTAAATCATTTCAACGACTCAGCAAGAGTCTGTAACTACGCAATGTCCCCTGGGTTCCAACGTGTTCTATGTGCCTACTGGCACATAGAACACATTGGAACCCAGGGGACGACTAGCCTGGCATTTATTATCCTGGTTCCTTGCGAAATGCAGATAGGGGCTTATACCTGGAAAATGAATTTGAGAAAGAGCACTGTTGCAACGCACTTAGTAATAAAAGCTGCAAAATGTAATAATTATTACATACTGCAACTACCTGGACGGGAAAAACGTTGCAAAATGTAATAACATAACACGAATTAGTTTCTGATTGCCCGCTTGAAAAAAATGTTTATTACATATTGCAACCAGGGCTGGGAGGAGTAAAAATTTCGCTTAACACGTTAACGTGTTAAATAATTCTGCGTTAACGTGTTAAATGACGTTAAATGTTAAAATGAACAAAATTGTAGTATAACAGACCAATTCCGACCTTTTTTGCTGATTTGATCATGAATATGATTGAATTTACGTACACTGTTAACCCTTTTAACTCCAGTGGTATCTCCCATGCCAGTTCAATGGCAGCAATTAGAAGAGTACATCTTCTTTAGTTGGGATAGACCAATCAATATTTTCAACCTGCAGCCTTGGGGCTGCACGTTGAAAATACTGATTGATCTACCTGACACATTTACTGAACAGCCATCCTATAATATAATGACGTTATGACGTGTCATGTTCCTGGCCGGGAAATCGGGCGCCCGTTTTCAAAAGGTTAATATAGTTCTCGGGTTATCGTAAAGTCTAACATTCAGCGATGTTTTCTTCTTTCATTTTCACGATTGGTGGCATAAACCGTCATCACACACAGCAAATGGCGCAAAATTCAACGCCATCGGCATGCGCGATTCTGCTTGGGAAAACCCAGGATAATGACGCAATGCTACATACAGACGTTTATTGACGTTGTTAGTTTCTGCGTTGCTCATGTCGTCTTGCTCGGGTAATTGATATTGGGTGCGGGAATGATGACTGCTGAGGCTATGATAAAAGACATTATGCACGACATGACTATGAAAGGGTCGACAATGAGGCACAGTTTCAATTAACTGAGTGAGACGAAAAAATAAATGACCTATAGGCTATACATATACATTATAGATGAGTCATGATGAATACAAAATCATTCCTGATGCACCATAAGAAACTTCAACGTTAAACGTTAATAACTTAGTTCAAAATTTTTTAACTTTGTTAAAATAATTTAACACGTTAACGTTTGAAACGTTAACTGCTCCCAGCCCTGATTGCAACGTATTTCCCGTCCATATAGTTGCATTTTGTAATAATTATTACTTTTTGCAACGTTTTTCCCATCCATGTAGTTGCACTTTGTAATAATTACATTTTGCAACTTTTATTACAAAGTGAGTTGTAACAAACACCATCTTACCCAGTGTACAAATCATCAGATGCGATTTCCGATTTGATTTTTTTTAAAACATCACGAGGAACATGCATTCACTATCTGATAAACTTGTGATACTGGTCCATTTAACTATTAATAAAATCCTTCTATCAAGCTCTCCGACCACCAGTCTCATTATTTTCGGTATTCGACGTAGTTATGGTCTGTTTGTTAATCAACCTTTTTGTGGAAATATACACCTGGCACTTAATTAAGCACCCCCTGTTTTTTTCGCAGTGGTGTTAATAGAAACTGTCTTTACTTTCATGATATC
Source organism: Pictodentalium vernedei (assembly GCA_031216915.1). Classification (NCBI taxonomy): domain Eukaryota; kingdom Metazoa; phylum Mollusca; class Scaphopoda; order Dentaliida; family Dentaliidae; genus Pictodentalium; species Pictodentalium vernedei. The sequence continues at coordinate 27,622,232 of CM062291.1, read as the reverse complement.
TTTAAGATGGCCAAAAGTGATTGTTTGCGGAAAGAATGGTCTATTGACAAACAAAAGACAACAAAATGATAAATATGTGCAGTATTTAATGGAGCTAATTACACATATCTGTCACAAATGTTTTTGATGAAAAAATATTTTCTCGACAAGTATGGTGCAGGAACGGTCCATGATGAAACAATGTCGGTAATTACTGGCAAAACAAAATGTTACTTGTGATCTCCCGAACACAAAACAGTGTCTCACGTCAGTAGCGAGTGTGTCCACAACTTGTCCGGATGACAGCCTGAACCCTCCTACTAATACTACCAATGAGCCTTTTGATACGGTCCAGAGGCAACTACTGCCATTCCGCATGCAATGTAGCTTCCAAATCGGCCAAATTCTGTACATGCGGGTGGATCCCTTGTTGGCACACGACGTCCAAGAAAGTCTCGGATGTGTTCTAAGGGATTAAAATCAGGGCTCTTTGCAGGCCATGGTAGTGTTGTAATAACGTTGTTCGGGAGTAATGCTCTCACAGCATGGGAACGATGTGGCCTTGCATTGTTGCCCACAATACAGGGCGAGTAGCCAACCGATGGTTGTCAAAATGAGGCACGACAACCGGATTGAGAATGTCCCGGGTGTACTGATGACCATTGAGATTCCCACGTACGGTCATCATATCAAATATACAGACCTGATAGAGACATCCCCAGATCATTATTGATCATTCACCATAAGGAACAGTAGGTCTGATGTTCCTGGATACGTAAGCTGTATGTCTATGCCTCCACACTCAAATATGACCATCTGCTTTGTGCAGCAGGAACCTATTCTCGTCTGACCAAGGGACTCTCCTCCATGTCCCGAGAATCCAATGTTATCGTGCCATACACCATTCCAAACGTCGTCTTTGATGCCGATCGGACAGAGCTGGACGCTTGATCACCCTTCTGGACCTCATACCTAGTGCTTTGAGACAAATCTGTTGCGCAAAGGCCTGTTGGGGAGCCAGCGGTCTTTCAAAGCCCCACCTGAAGCAAAGGGTTCACCCCTAATGAGGCGTGCCAGACTCAGCGTGCTGAGGAGAGGTCTTTTGGGATTGTGCAGGCCCTGGTTGTTCCTTAACCTCGTTGCTGACGTTTTCGGACAAGTCCGCTGATGACAGATTGACTATAGCCAAGTTTGCTTCCAATAGCTTTGAATGACATGCCTGTTGCATGCATACCAACGATCTGCCATCTGACATATGGCCATGTCAACATTTATTGATAAAAGAAGTGACAAAGTTTCTTGTTTTATACCCAGATATTGCATGTGGATAATAGTGTTTTTTGTAACATTCGTGGGAAGCATACTTCACGTGGACAAGGGGATGTGTTTGGGGTATGCTATCAACGAGAAACATCATGTTTCACTTGAAGAAAGGTACTTCAAGACATTGCAATCATTAAAACATAATAATCAGTTACAGCAACTTCACTGTCATGAAACACTTCAGGGGGTGTTTAATTGAGCTCCATGTATATATATATATATGCGACGACAGTTAGTGTAATGTGATCTGTCTTTCCTTACAAAACTATACAGGTATTCTTTCCTGTCCCAGTTATAGACAAACCAATCAATAAGTATTTAATTCCATTCCTGGGAGCGCGGTGGCTCAGTAGTTAATGAACTGCACTTCAAACCGAATGGTCCACGGTTGATCCCCACCAGAGATAACTGCGTTGTGTCCTTGGACAAGGCCCTTATTACCCCCGTGGGCGCGATAGAAAACCAAGTTTCATGTTACTTTTAATAAACGAAAACAACAGACAGCTCCAAGAGCTGTCTGTTGTTTTCGTTTATTTAAAGTAAGAAAACAGGGGAGCACGGTGGCTCAGTGGTAGACTGTTGGACTTGTATGCTAGAGGTCCCGAGGCCGATCCCCGCCGGGGACGCCCCGCGTTGTGTCCTTGGGCAAGGCACTTTATCCCGGTTGCCTACATGGAGGCACGATGACGCCGTGTACTAAGGCGTACTGCACGTCGATGGCGCAATTTTTGCTCGACGTTGCTCGGCTGTTCTCTCCAGATACCCCGGCTTCTGCCCGACACGAGGTGACCCTGGCTGTCGAAAGTGCCGTTAAAGCCTCAAAAATAAATAATAAATTCTGTAATTTATTAAACTACCCAGCGTAATTATAAAGCTATGACTGTGGTGAGTCTTCATCTCTGTTTTCAAAATGTCGATTCAATCAGGTCTCGATTGAGCAATATTTCTAGTTTTCATTCACAGAAATTGTTCGGATATAAAAATAGAATATTTCAGTTGGTCGGAAAAGCGAACTGTTGGTTCTGTTGCTTTTCGAACCAACTGAAATCTTTCAAACGAGCGAATCTAAACATTTTAGGGCTAGACTGGTTCCGTGCCACAACAGAGTCAAATTTTTTACACAGTTAGTCTGATTATTTAAACGCTCGTCCTTGTGTAATGGTATTTACTCACCAATAAGCACATCCAGTTGCAGTGACATGCGTTCGATCCCTTCTTGACGTCAAATGCCCCACATTTATTTATTTATTGATGTTTTAAGGTCACATATTTCTGCATAATTGCTAATCATGACCTCGATAGTTTTACGGGTGGAGAAAGCCGGAGTACCCGGACAGAACCACCGAGCAAACGTCAGCTCCTCAACATACTAACTTTGTTCAACCTCATCCCAAGTAGGATTACAGCGGTTAGCACACCAACCCCGAACCAAGAATCTTAGATCCGCAACTGCAAAGAGTACCAAAAACTCGTGAATCGATCGGTGTTTTTTATTGTTTTATCTTGTCTCCTTTCTTATTCCTTAGCTTAATTTATCAAATCATTATTTTGTTTATGTTGAATGACGCACATTTCTATTTTTGTCACTGAATTCTTCTGCAAAACAGTGACGAATAAGCATATATTGTCGCCAGTGGACAACAGTAGTATTTTGGGGTGGCTGGTTTGATAAAAACGTCTGCATTTTCACAGCTTTATTAACATATTATAAAGGTACGGCAGGGTGGTTCTCCCGGTCCCTCCCTATTTTCCGCCATTGCAATAAAGCATATGGTTATCGCTGTAATCAGTCGACGTATACCAGGTTTTGTCGGATAAATTTAATCAAACAGATAGCCGTTTTGTCCCCAATATAATACTTTTATTTATAAAATACAGACGTTACAAAAAATAAATACAACGTGCAGAAAAAAATGCTCCTAGATCAAAACCCGTGGACCGAAACCTCATAGTCCACAAAGTCGCTACTAATTGTTCGCGCCGAAATGACCACAGATCGAAACGATATACATTATACAATCAGGTATGTCACCTTCTCGCTTGAATCAAAGAAAGAATCGTCCGAGTCGACTTCAATGGATTCAAGTATTAGGATACTCTAAATAACTTTATCATATGACTCGTCCGTTTTATTCACTTTAAAACATTTGATATTTTGTTTTCATATTAATCAGTGATAAATAAAGCCTTCCGTCAATTTCATTGGTCAATTTCAAAACTAGACAATTTGATTGGCTGAACAAAATACAACTGGGCGACATTTTCATAATTTGTATTATTAAAGTTGGGAGCTTTCATTGGTCAATTTCAAAACTGGACAATTTGATTTGCTAAACAAAATACAACTAGGTCACATTTGCATAATTTCAGTAGGGAGAATTTACGTTATCTGTCCTATTTAGGGTGGGTTATATTGTATTAATCTTTTACCTAACGTAACGGCAAAAACCGTCTTGCACAACACGAGAAAAACGCCATTCATTTTTTTATATTTTTACTTTTTGTTTCCAAAACATAGGTTATGACCCCTCATTGGAACTAGCGTGTCGCGCTCGTTCCATTGAGGGGTCATAACCTATATTTTGGAAGCAAAAAATGACAATTTTTAGTTATGCGAGGATGTTTTTTCCAAGTGCCGTCTACAACTGAAGTTACGTGATGGGTTAAAAAGTTATACTAAGTGGCTAATTTGTACGTGTGTGTGTCATATGATAAATAGAATATGAAATGAGTGTTTTTCTCATATAATATTTATGAAACGAGTCTAAGAATTTTCCGTTTGGGCGAGCCTCTTCGTCCGAATTTTCCAGAGGCTCGACCAAACGGAAATTTCTTAGACTCGTTTCAGAAATATTATATGAGAAAAACACTCATTCCATATCCTCTATATATAAAATATTGATGGATGTATTTGCAAATATCAATCCTTCGATTCTCGAATCCGTAACAGGTGTGAAAAATCGCACTTCCCATTAAGTCCCGGGTGCTCTTTCTTTGGGCCCAAATATAACTCGCAGGTAATTACATTCTCTTTCCACTTCCCTGAAGGGAAGTGGGAGGAGAAGGTAATGACCCGAGGGTCCTAGCTAGGAATTCTCTATTTCTGAAACATAACACGAATTATGGTGAGGGGTTGTGCACCATTACGATCGACAATTTTCTTTTAACTCCAGTCTTGGTGCCATGTTCTTGAAGCAAAATTTAATTGTGGGTCTTTTTCATGGTTATGTGCATCGCCCTGTTGGTAGGTGCTTGCTTTTCAGTAATTTTTAGCCCACAGAAGTTCACACTGAAGTTCAATTTGGCCTTATAGAGTTGGTAGGTGAATAAGGTGATTAGATGTGTGAAGAGAATAAACATTCTGTAAATTCATCTCATACCATTGTATACCTACGAGGTAAACTTGCCGGGCGTTTCCGTAGATTGACCCAATGTCCTGGCTGTTCTATGGCGTCTTCATGTTTATGTGGGTGACTGGTGTGAGGGCAGTTACTGTGGGTTCAGCAGTTGAACGTGGGTAGTTTTCTCGAGTTTTATGAACCAGGCGATATGAATATAGACATTTGGTGGCTTGATTTTTTATTGACAAACTGATCAACCACTACACCAGTGAACAGAGTTGTGATTCGGAAACGCTCCGGTGTTCTCATTTGCATACTCCTTGTGACTGGGAGGCGTGCGAAAAGTGTGCAGGTGCGGCCGCACGCCTCAGACTCAAAGAACTGAATTTGTCTCTCGGAACACAATGCTGCATCGAGTTAAATGCATATTATATGCATATTATATTCGCTTCATATTTTTTTTTTATTGACATCACGTCAAACTATTAATACATATTCAATCTAAACATTGCAATTGGAAGTGGTTTGCGTTTCCTGTGTCGATAAAAACGTTGATAAATTTCCGTTTAGTGATAGTGCAACAACCAAGTAAACTAACAGTTCTGTAATAACAGGCTTTCATTTTATCATCACCTAATATGTCATCTGGGTATTGAATGAAGAATTTATTTATGAATAAAAATGTTTGTTGCTTTTCGCGTTTTTATAACAATAATAGCCTGTAAAATGGTGCATCCTGGGAATAATATTTAATGAATAATGAAACTGCGTAATAAAAATATTTGACACGATTGCGAAGAAAACAAATAAAAAAACCCAAAAAACAAATAAATACATATTATCACCTTCAGCTAGAATTGATACAACATTTTGTAGATTTATCTTACAATTCTCAACCGTAATAACTCGATTGACCCTTCACTTCACCAAATGGCCACGTCCCCTCACGTAATTTTTAAAGTGAGGAGTTGAAAAAAACATTATTTGTCTAAAAATATTCAACCTAACCATATCATGTAACCTCTCAGTGGAACGAGCTCAACGAGCTCGTTCCAATGAGAGGTTACATGATATAGTTTTGATGAAATTCATGGATTTGTTTTGAAAATTAAATAAAAAAAATAAATTGTGGTATCATTTGCCCTGTGTAAAGGGTTAACTTTCATTTATTTATTTATTGGTGTTTAAGGCCACATATTTCTGAACAATGGCTAATCATGACCTCGACAGTTTTACGGGTGGAGGAAGCCGGAGTAACCGGAGAGAACCACCGAGCAACGGCGAGCAACTGTCAGCTCCCCAACATACTATGTCCATACAAGCAGGGTTAGTATTGGTTGAAGACAGGTGCACCATCGACGTGCAGTACGCCTTAGTACACAACGTCACCGCGCCTCCACGTGGGCAATGGGGGTGAAGTGTTAACTTCCATTTTAATTTCAGATTTTACTTTCAGACTCGTAAAAATACTTGTCTTTTCTGTTGAAAATGGATGTAGCTGCCTTGAACTTTTGCGATCCTCTAATTATTTATTTATTTAATTAATTTATTTATTTATTTATTTATTGGTGTTTAAGGTCACATATTTCTGCATAATGGCTAATCATGACCAGGCCAGTTTTAAGGGTGGAGGAAGCCGGAGTACCCGGAGAGAACCACCGAGCAACTGTCAGCTCCACAACACACCAACTCCAAACAAGCAGGGTTAGCATTGGTTGAAGACATGCGCACCATCGACGAGCAGTACGACTTAGTACAAAGCGCCATCGTGACCCATGTGGGCAATGGGGTGAAGTGTCTTGCCCATGGACACAACGCGGTTGCCGCAGGTGGGAGTCGAACCGATCCTCTGATAAACTTACTGAGCGCATGCATGCTCAACATTTCGGAAAATCTGTGTGCAGTAACAATATAACCGCGTGTTGTTCCATCTTGAAAGCTTCCAGTGATTTCGAAACAAAAGCATAAAAGCACCGTGGATCCATAATGACCTTTGTTTTCTTTTTGTAAAATAAAGTGTACAAGGTCCATCACCAACACGTTTTGAAAGCTTGTAATGTTCTATAGATAGTAACGTAAACAAATCGTAACTAATCACGCGCTTGTATTATGAAGTAGTAAGATACAAAGTTTTGTATCAGGATCACCCTGATACACGTTGCACTCGAGTTATTGCGGACGCAATACATGCTTATTGTTAGATAAAATGGAAGATCTTGGCATGAATTTTATCACACGAACATCATTGTTGGTTTGTGGGTGATATACGTCGCCTGCGAATACTGTAGCATGTGGTTGAGGGATGCTTTACTGGGCCAACTTTCGAAAGTAGCAAACTATTAGAGACAACATATTGGTGACCATGCGGTGCACAGTTAACCACGCTTCTTTTGAGATTGTAGCCGTATATTTATACATTTTTAAGTTCATATGTTGCGCTTTTGTCTTGTAATATTTATCAAACAAGGTAAAGGATTGACAATTTAAGAATCTTTTTATCGGGTTTTCTATCAATTGATAAATATAATATTCAAATCTTCCTCCTTTTATAATTAAATTTACGAAACTCGTCCAGGAAATTAGTAGCTTGGGCATGACCAAAGGCTCATATAGACATCGTAAATTTCTCTTTACACTGGTAACTCGATGGAGATACTCAATTTAATCACATGGTAGACTTTGTCAACGCTGTTGTTACTTTTATTGTAAAATAAATCGTTGTGTGAGAATCATAAGTTATATCTTCTCGTGGATTTTGTTGGCGATAAAATGTGTTCGTTTTGTTGATAGTTCGTCCCCTGAATTCCAATGTGTTACCCAAAATGGTAAAAAAAGATAAAATGTACGTGAGTTTAGAAACTAATGAACGTGACTCTCTTTTCAACTTTTGGAAGATAAAAAGGACTGAATGAGGTTCACATTCATTCGAGATTATCGGGTTTTCTGTCAGGTGATTAATATATAGAGGATATGAAATGAGTGTTTTTCTCATACAATATTTATGAAACGAGTCTAAGAATTTTCCGTTTTGGCGAGCCTCTGGCGAAAATTCGGACGAGTTTCATAATTATTATATGCGAAAAACACTCATTTCATTTTCTATATATCATATGACACACACACGCACACATTAGCCACTTAGTATGACTTTTTAACCCATCACCTAACTTGAATTGCAGACGACACTTGGGAAAAATATCCTCGTATAACAAAAAATTTTCATTTTTTGCTTCCAAAGCATAGGTTATGACCCCCTCATTGAAACGAGCTCGTCGAGCTCGTTCCAATGAGGGGTCATGACCTATGTTTTGGAAGCAAAAAGTATAAATAAAAAATGAATAGCGTTTTTCTTGTAGGTAAAAGATTAATATAATATAACCCACCCAAAATAGGACAGATAACGTAAATTCTCCCTACTGAAATTATGCAAATGTCACCCAGTTGTATTTTGTTTAGCCAATCAAATTTTCCAGTTTTGAAATTGATCAATGAAAGCTCCCAACTCTAATTATGCAAATTATGAAAATGTGGCCCAGTTTTATTTTGTTCAGCCAGTCAAATTGTCTAGTTTTGAAATTGACCAATGAAATTGACGGAAGGCTTTATTTATCACTGATTAACATGAAAACAAAATTTTCAAATGTTTTAAAGTGAACAAAACGGACGAGTCATATGATAAAATATAATATTCACTTCCTCTTCAGTTTATAATTAAATTTACGAAACTCGCCCAGCAAATTAGTAGCTCGGGTTTGACCAAAGGCTCGTACAGACCTCGTAAATTTCTCTACAAACTGGGGCCTCGTTGGAGATACTCAATTTGCTCAAAGGGAGACATGCTTGACATGTTGTCTGTTTATTATGTCAGCTGTTATATTAATTATGGAAACTTGTCTTATTTCACTATTAATACTTTAGTATTAGTTACATCTGTTTGTAACGTGCTTAAAATACAGACATTTTGTCAACACAGTGGTGGCAAACACTATTTAATAATATTATATCACACGTGACCTTCTATGCTCCTGATTGGACGAATGCTGCACCCCTATTTCTCGTAGTTTGCACCCACAGAACTGACCAGGCACTACACCCAGGCACTACACGTTTTCTATTTTTAGCATTCTACTATATCAGTTTTCTTTTCATACTGGGCGAATAAACCTAATCAGGCTAAATTTAAATATCGATTCACAGAGGCACAACATCCGCAAAACGACCCGGAAAGAAATCATTATGGAAAAATTTATCGCTTTTCCATTGTTGAAGTCACATTTTCCGAGGCGTTCATTTTATTCTTTGAGAAGGTGATCCATATCTCGTTTCGAAGAGAATGATCCATACCTGGGTACAACTTTCATGAGAACGCGCCCCGACATGAAAAATCGTTTGTTTCGATGCTCATATTATTTCGCTATTTAATTGTATGTTTTGGGCAGTAAACGAATAAATAATGGAATTCATTTGAATCTTCGGAGTTTTGTATCCCATACTGACGCATTCGGTAATGTATATGTGGGACAAATGTGTGGAAATTATCAAATTGCGTTGTCAAATTTCGAAAATTTTAGCTTTCATTCGCGAGTTGCGCGATTCTAAAATACACAGTTTCGTTTGGGGAAAATGTTTTGTTTACCCTTGCCGACCGATTCAAAATTTGTCTTCTGCTCATATCAATAATCCAAGTTAGCATTTCGTACCGAGAATGACAGCTTCAAATTGTGATTTAAACTACAATCGATTTGGCGATAATGAGCAGGATGAGTTTATTGAGCAACATTTGCCGAGTAAAAAAACGAAGGAAACAACAAAATTTTGTTGCAATGAGTGTGTTATTCTCCTTCCAATGATGGGTCATAAGCCGTGTTTTGAAAGAAGAAAATGTTTTTTGAAAACTACATGGTATTTTTTCTATATAACGCTGGTTGGTAGGGCTGCGACCTTGGTAATAGATTAACAAATCGGACAGATGTTTTTCTTGATGGGTGTTCGATATAATATAAGGATTAGTGCATGTCTTGTCGTTGACTACGCCCATATAGTGCCCAATGAGGTGGTGTAGTTCCCACCGCTTCGCGTCGGGAACTACACCACCTCACTGGGCACTATATGGGCGTAGTCAACTCCAAGCCATGCACTATTCCTTAATAATCAAACGGAAAATATTACTTTGATAATTTGCTTTAGCAGTCAGAGAATTATTAACAATTCCGAAAACACATTGACACGAAATAAACAGTAACAATTCAAATGATAATAAAATACAGAAACTTGCACCAAACTATTAGGGACAAGGTATTGGTGTCCACGTGGTTTACAGTTAACCACGTTTCTTCTGAGACTGCCGTTGTATATTTATGTTTATCTGATAACCATAGAGTATAACAACCGTTGTATATACTTGAAGTATATACAACGGGTGTTGTATATAATTATAATTTATGCGAACGACCTCTGACCTCTTTCAATTCCATTTTCATTCATTCATTCATGAAACATCGTTATATCACAGGGCAGGTTTTAATTGTACGCTTATTGCACTTTGTCAAAATCCTCTGATGGTGTCATTTCTTATTTATTTTGCTTCAATAAAGGCAACCTAAACTTTTGCTTCAAAACATTGTAGAAATTACTTGAATGTTAATAGTAATTAGTATGCGGTGACTGCGAACTATTTATAGTCACGGCCTCGATCAAAAGTACTCGCGGAACTGCGCTAATTAAAAGTTCGTCTGCTCTACCTGAAAAAAAAAACACTTCGTAAAAATTGTAAACAAACGCAAAATTATTTGTTATGTTGGGACTACAGCATAAAACACGGAAGAAAACTGGAACTATGTCAAAAAACAATAACTCTACTGAAACACCGTTTTGTTACTGTTAATAAAATAGTTGAAATTTATTTTGTTCCAGGGCAGTTACATGATGCAAGAAGTGCAATCGCACTTTACAATCGCCGTCATCGATTTTGTAATGTAAGGGACACAACTCTATGCGTCTTGTCCTATTTCTTTTGTCTCGTAGACTGGTTTTCTTTGGAGGCCCATGGGAAGCATATATAAGTCGGGTTGACGCACGAGACGGGTGTCTGTTTGTTATCAGATAAAAACAATAAACATATAGTGTGTTTTTATATCTGTGTTATACAACTCGTTGAAATATGGTTTATTTTTTCTCGGCGAAGCCTCGAAAAAATAAACCATATTTCAACTCGTTGTATAACACAGATATAAAAACACACTATATGTTTATTATCTATATATTTAAGTACATATGTTGTGCTTTTGTCTTGTAATCTTTATTAAACAAGGTAAAGGACTGTCAATTTAAGCATCTTTTATCGGGTTGTTTTTTATCAGTTGATAAATTTTTAGACAATAGTTCACTGTTTGGAGTAACGTACGGTTTTTATTCTCGAGTGGGATGCGGACGGTTATTTTCACGAGGCGCCAGCCGAGTGAAAATAATCCCCGCATCCCACGAGAGAATAAACATCGCACGTTACTCCAAGCAGTGAACTATTGTGTTTATTATATTTCCCTGATAATATCTGCAACACAAATGCCCCTCTTGTGTCATCCAAGAGCAGTTAACCAAGGTCGCTCAATTTGTTTTGACGGTTAGAAAAATCGGCGCATGAACACAAAAACATGAATGAATGAACTGACAATATGACGTCATCAAAAATGAATGCAATGACGCTCGTTTTCCAATGGAAATTCAAATGACGGAAGATATGAACTTATGAAGGAAATCAACACAGTTTAAAGAAATAATTCAATCAGTCACCATGAATGAGTAGTCATGTTCAACTTCTTGTAACTTTGTGTGGATATGTACATAGTTATTGTTCGCTGTCAGTTCAAATATCAAGAAGAATATTTGTCGAAGTGGATTGGGTGTTATCGCTGGATTTCGAGGCGGAACAACTGCAATGGTAAAAGTTGTCCCTCATGACTGGGAGTAGGATATCGCCGTGGGAGTTGAATAACACTTTCGAGGTCGTGGAAGTAGGGTATGGTTTTTATTTACAAAGGAAAAAGCTGTAGAAATATAATAAAATATAATATTCACTTCCTCCCCAGTTTATAATTAAATTTACGAAACTCGTCCAGCACATTAGGTCGCTCGAGTGTGACCAGAGGCTCGTAAATTTCACTACAAACTGGGGACTCGTTGGAGATACTCAAAGAACAGAGAGACATGCTTGACATGTTGTTGGTTTGCTATATCAGCTGTTATAATAATTATGGCAACTTGTCTTATTCCACTATAAATATTTTAGTATGGGTTATACTTGTTTGTAATGTCCTTAAAATACAGGAGATTTTGTCAACGCTTTGTTACTTTTATTGTAAAACAAATCACCGAGCATCGGCGACCAACTGTCTGATTCAACAACGTACTAATTCCGTGAATTAGCATTGGATGACGGCAAGTATACATGCGTGCTAGTACATAGCGCCACCGCGTACCTACGTAGGCAATCTGAATTACGTGCCTTGCCCAAGGACACACCGCAGTTATCGCTGGTCAGGATCGAACCGTCGATCTTTCGCTTTGAAACAGAATGATCTAACCTCGGAGTCGCCACGTTGACTCCCCGTCATGGCAGTGACTTTCAATATGTCGGGTAAAGTGTCCTATATGACATCTAAGGATGGAAAAATCAGTTTCGTTACCACTAGACAGAAATACACAGAATGACACGCGCATGTAAATGAGTTAATCGATATGGTAAGAGTGTCAACGCGGAAGGATACAACGAGAGACCGCAGGCCTCGAGTTTTATCCTTCGACGATGGCAAAAGTGCCATATCGATTAACCCATCCACACACGCGTGTCGTTCTGTGTTTATTACACGCCTTCACGTCTATAAAACTATTATTAGAAAGACACTCAACAATTCATTTGACAACTAGCAACAAAAAGAACACATTTTATCGCCAACAAAATTTGCGAGGGGAACCCGTGTTACTATTTCGTCACTTGAGTTCCAATGTGTTCTATGTGCCAACTGGCACATAGAACATATTGAAACTCAGGGGACAGTTTTTAGCCATCTCCAGCGATTCAAATTGTAATTGCGATGCACGATTTTTAGAAAATTCCAGTTTTGGCTTCTGTATAAAAAATACCCCGTCAACGATTTCCGTTCCGCACATGTGTGTGGAATCGATTTTCATTTTCCGCATGGTTTAGTGTTGCTGTAGATGGGGATTTCATAGAACTGGAGTATAATAAATGACTAACCGTTCTCACAAAAATCACAATTTTAATATTTTTCACTAATATACTGATATCGGGTAATTAAACATCGAGTGGTGCAAATTGATATTGGTGAGATCAAATATATTTATTTGTCGTTTGATGTCAAATGACAAAAGGATTGGAACACAAGTTATAACAACTTATTTCCGTTCCTCTCCTATACAGTGCGGTAATAAGTATAATGAAATATGTGGGAAAACGACGTATATAAACAACAATTACAATTTTGTTATAGAACGAGGTTACAAAGTACAAGAAGAAAAGATATGGGGGACACAGGTATAAAGTAAGTTGAGTGATGTTTATTTTCATGGTTGGACAGTCAATAATAGCTTAAGATCGGGGTTATATAGAGAAAGTTTAGCCATTTAATTAATATAAAATTGAAATATTACCCAGTATACTTCAGGAGGTGACGGGAGAAACCATTTAAACAGATGCCTTCTGAATTATATGATAACATGCTGTGGGTGAGTACTGAAGTAGCAGTGGAGAAATTATAATAGTACTATTTATCTGCTACTACTAGTTTCACTACTGTCACTATTTGAAGTAATAATAATAATAATAATAATAATAATAATAATAATAATAATAATAATAATAATAATAATAATATATAAATGCGAATGTCTGTATCTATCTATCTATCTTTGTTTCGGGTGAACACCTCCGTTTCTCGACCGATCGATCTCAAATTTTGTACACAGGGGTAATTCGTCCCTGCGAGTAACATGGGATGGGCGCCGTGCCCGTGCAAATTTCATATGTGCGGGTATATTGACCCATCGATCATTTTGACTTTATCGGGGTGCCCGTGCGGGGTGACCTTGACCTTGAAATTGGTGACCTTGACCTTTTATTTCGAAAACGGCTGGGCCGATAGGGCTATAATTTCATATGTGTGGGTATATTGACCCATCGATCATTTTGACTTTATCGGGGTGCCTATGCGGGGTGACCTTGACCTTGCAATTGGTGACCTTGACCTTCTATCGATCATATGTGAGGGTATATTGATAAAACCATATTCTCCCGTGCAACGCCGGGTATTCACCCGCTAGTAATAATATGTGTATGTATTTTGTTAGAATCAGAATAAATATATTCTGTCGAATTATTTGCAGCTCTGTGAGTTTTGAAGATAAGGTTGATGGATTTATTTATTTGTCTATTGGTGCTTAAAGCTACATCGACAGCTAAGGCCATAACGTAGCGAGAAAAGGTTAAAATGAAACATGTCAATAATGAAGTAAAAAAGATTGAAAAAAAGCATGAAATAATTACAAGAAAAAGGCAAAGACAGCGTGGTATGAACAGGCGCAGTAATGGATTATAAAACAAGAAGTAGAGGATATCTAGTGTTTTTGAGAGGATACCGAAAATTATCTCATGAGTGACTGAGACAAATGTTTATTTTTCGCGAGCGCTTGGGCGAGCGAAAATTACCATTTATCTCGGTCACAAGTGCGATCATTTTCGGTATCCTCTCAAAAACACTAGATTTTCTTTTTATTATACGCTTTTTATAAGCATCTGATAATTCCACTTGTTTCAGCCTTTAATTGATGCATGAAAGTATACAAAGCGCACTGAATCATTGAAACGCGGAAGTGATTTGATTGATACTCGGAACAGATAGCGTCTTGCAATCTGATTCAGCTGGCGGGTTTCTAATCCAAACTTGGCCTGAAAGTCAGTAATATAAGTTTTTGGTTTGGTACGTCCTTGTTTGGACAAGCGGGTTTCATGCATCAATTCAAGGTGAATACGTGTTGAATTATTGCTGGAAATTATAGGTATCCACTCAAAAACACTAGATTTACTTTTCATTATACGGTTTTAGAACAAATTGTTCATTTCCAGTGATAATTTGACTCGTATTCACCTTTAAGTGATGCCTTCAAACCCGCCATTTTGATTGATACAGTGAAAGTGAAAATTTCTATATCTTTACAGTGGGTGGATACGATTTCTGTCTTTCCACAATTTCTTCGAAAATCTATCGTTTAGAGCATAATAAATGTGGATACCCTATAAATCACCCTGTTGAATTTGACACTTTAAGAGTCTAGTTTAAAAGAATAAAAAGAAGTTTAAAATTTACTAAAAAAGTTGATTGCTTTCAGAAATGAGATAATCTTGTGCGGGCTCATATGATACAAAAGATCTCTTAGAGATCCTACGGTGAAAAACTGCCCTCTGATTAAAATCAGTACAATGTTAAAAAAATATGTTCCCGAGACAGTGCCTGCTGGCAAAGGAAAACACTCTGGTCGCATAGTACCCTCTAACAAAAAGGAATATGTAAGCCTTGTGTGTCCAATATGACATCGTGTCAAAACTACATGATCTTTTCTACAAAGGTTACAAGTCGAAAAGTGATCAAAAAGATTTAGTCGGAAGCGATGGAGCTTGTTATTTGTAGCTCCATCCCATTCCGCCTGCCACACAGATAAATTATTGGTATGTGGTTTAAAACCACCGAAAGGAACTGCAAAATCAGCGAGAGGCTTATTTAAAGCCTGTTTTGCTGCACTATCTGCCCTGGTGTTACCGGGGATACCAACATGTCCAGATAACCAGTTAGACACGATATCATATTGGTCAGACTTGAGAAAGGTTGATGGATATCTCAGTCGTTCCGTTTCATCAGATTCTGATGTGATTGTATAATAATAATAATAATAATAATAATAATAATAATAATAATAATAAAATAGATATTAATAATAGTAAATAATTATTATATTTGTAGTTTTAGGAATCTTCTCCATTGTTGCAGGCTCCCACCTCCAGCTTTTCTGAACAAAATATCAGAAAATGCAAAACCCAGCACTTGCAAGTCTAAATTATTTGCCGCCCGATTCCTACGTATATATGTATACATGTAAACTGAACACGTATATACGCACAGGTGAATGTATGATCTGGCGCAAGAGTATGCTCAAGTATTGCCTAACTGTTGAATCGCTGGGTACTCTTGAGATAAAGGACTGGACGCACTAACAGATAAATGAGTTTTTTGTTGGAAATGGAGAGATTTGGATTGCTATTGGTTATTGTTGAAAGCGATCAATTTTGACGATAAAGAATATTGGGTATCCGGATATGTAAAAATCATCTCGAAACGCCCAAATATTATTCTCTCTCCAGGAAGTTACATACAAAACAACAACTAAAGATGAATGTTTCTACCATGAAATCACACAGGTCACCTTCATGGAGGGAATCGCGGCAATATTCGTTTAATATATAGTGAATAAATGTAAAAATACTGGTTGATACACCGAAGAAGGGAGTTTTGAGTTTTATCATTTTGCATATTACGGAATACAAAAGAAGAATCCACAATAGTGTCCAGAATCTACAATTATTCATCTATTTAATAATTTAATAAATAAAGGATATCTAGTGTTTTTAAGTGGATACCGAAAATTATCTCATGAGTGACCGAGACAAATGTTCATTTTCCGCGAGCGCTTGCGCGAGCAAAAATAGCCATTTCTCTCGGCCATAAGTGAGATAATTTTCGGTATCCACTCAAAAACACTAGAATTTCTTTTTATTAAACGCTTTGTACCAGAACCATATAATTTCACTCATTTCAACCTTGAATTGACGCATAAAAGTAAACAGCCGCATTGAATCATTGAAACTCGGAAGTGATTTGATTGACACTCGGATCAGATAGCGTCCTGCAATCTGATTCAGCTGGTGGGTTTCTAGTCCAAACATGGTCTGAAATTCCGTAATATAAGTTTTTGGTTTGGTACGTCCTTCGAAAGGACGTACCAATCCAAAAACTTATATTACGGACTTTCAGGCCATGTTTGCACTAACAGGTTTCATGCAGCAATTCAAGGTCAATACGTGTTGAATTATTGCTGGAAATGATCGGTATCCACTCAAAAACACTAGATTTACTTTTCCTTATATTTTTTTAGAACAAATTGATCATTTCCAGTGATAATTTGACTCGTATTCACCTTGAAGTGATGCTCTGAAAGCCGCCATTTTGATTGATACTGTGAAAGTGAAAATTTCTACATCTTCACAGTGGGGGATACGATTTCTATCCTTCTTCAATAATCTATCGTTTAGGGTATAAAAAATTTACTTTCACCTCCTCATGAAAACTATTAATTCTAGAAACAGTTCATCACATGGTCTTTTTGTTTTTCCCACCCATATCCGTTGCTCTCCTTTGTGCTCACAAGCCAAGCGAGGGGTGTTTTGGTCTATTATACTGAGTCAGCGGAACACAATTTTCACTTTGAATTTGTGTAAGTTGGATGATGACTATTCAGTCTACTCCACATAAATTTTCACTCTGATTCAGTCATATTTTCCACTTGTTTCACACATTAGGACTTCTTTCGTCTTCTGTGAGATGCTGCTGCGACGTTCAATCTTTCGCTTAAGTTCGTGTATTACTTTTCCGGACGTTGTCGTTCAGAAAACGATGTAGACAGAAAATGTATATGGGTCCGGCACGATCACATATGCGGAACTGATGGGCGACAATATCCATTAGGCTGTTCTGGAATTTCTAAGACATTTTTGTATGATATTACACACCTTTATTGTCAGCGTAAAACTTCTCTAGTGGTGTAATAATTACATTCAGCGTCATCTTAGTTCTAGCTGGGACATACAACAGTGAATGTTGGCATACATCTCAAGAATATCCAGGACAAATACATGAAGGACACAAGATTTATGATAATTTGAGTGCATAAATAAGAGAAAAGAAAGTTAAAAACATGGTTGACAACACAATAAAAACTCGGAAGATTGTATTCAACCTATTTGCCACAACGTTCCAATCTAATTCATTCCCTTCTTCCTGTTTCCCGTCTTTGTGTTTCTCCATTCCACTTCGGTTGTCCGGAGATGTAATGTTTTCATCTTGCTCCTGCTGTACGTGGCATTTATTTCGCCTCAAATATAGACATGCTAAGATCCACGTGGGAACTCTGTCTCGAGTTTTCTTACGGTGGCATGTCTGTACCATTACTGTTCCGCAGGTGGTCAGCAAACTAATACCAAACATAAGATCAATATGAACCTCTAATATTGCAGATGAACCGGACGTTTTCGGCATTATATTATAAATTAGACCGAAGAACAAAGAATAGGATAGGAACACTGAAACAGAGAATGACATATTTTCGCCACTATCAACAGGTAGGAAACAGGCACAGACATTAGCCAATGATATGATGACTAGTGGCACTATGACTGTTATAATATAGAACAAAGGTTTCCGCTCGACAATAACATAAAGAGACAGAATATTGAAGACTCTGCCATAAAGATTGTAAGTAAATGATTCCATTTCCATCGACTTGAGATCCCATTCTTCTGGTGTCGCAGTAGCCAGTGCCGCTGTATAGTTTAAATTAACAGTTCCATTGAGGAAAAAAACGTTTCCAATGTCATCAAGTGGGCCCATTAAAATCGAACATTGTTGCCGATCAATGGGAAACGATGTTTTATCTATTTTACAAAGGGTCTCAAAATCACCTGTTACAGACCAAATAACTTGACCGTTATGTAAAAGTGTGGCGCGACCACCTTCCAATCCAATAATCGAATATTTCGTAACGCTGTTAATAACTCCCAAATGGGGGAGCCAAATGTTTTGCGAATCGATCCAAAGTGTGTCGAGTCCTCCAAACTGTGTTTTGTTCCAAGTATGCAATATATCAATCCAAGTGAGTATGACTAATCCGTTTATGGTTAGTATTTGAGTGGCGACATCTAGTTTTACAATATTCATTAATATAAATGAAACAGTTACATTTATTGGTTGACTTTGTATATAACTAGGTTTGAGATGTGGCTCAGGTTTATTAAATAATTCGTCATATAATCTCCTTGTATTGTTTAACTCATGCTCCATATTGTCTTGACCAAAGACTTTGCACATTACATGAAATATAATAACCGCTATTACGACATTCATTCTAAATTTTCTTTTATACTAATCAGTTGGAAATCCCGAAACAATTTTACAGTGAATAGTGTTTTCCTTGGTATCGCCTGGTATTAAAGATGAATAAAACCAAACTCGCAAGTTACTAGTCAGTCGTTCCTATTCTAAGATGGTCAAAAATGCACAATTTACCAATAAAATCCCCATTTAGATGTGAAGGAGAAGTCACTTGATGTAGATTCGTTGCACTGAAAACAAGATATTCCGCTGTTTTTATAAAGAATGGTTGTGACAGTGAATGCTATATTTCTGTGAGTTTCTGGAATAAATACAGTTTCCAATGATAATTCCATTCATTATCAATAAGTTAATTATTGCTGTTGAAAATTCCATGTTAAGTGTGGTGATAAAGGTGGATTCGACAGAGAAAAACGGAGGTTAAAAATACGTTGCTGTTAAACAATCATTATAAGCATTGTCTGTTGACTAATGATTACATACCCACTTGCAGGTTAAATTGTGAATGACGCAAAATGCATTAAGTAAGTCCATTTGACGGGAGTATTTATATTGTGCAGAACGCTGTAAGAATTCTTCCCAACAGTCAGTCCCTGACGTAACGAAGAAAATATTTTTAATGGGTTTGAACGAATCAATCATCTTCACCCTTTACCTAACATGAAAAGCAGACGACACTTGCAAACAAAATTCTTGAATAACTATTTTTTTTAATTTTTTGTCTCGAAAACATAGGTTATGACCCCTTGTTGGAACGAGCTCGTCGAGCTCGTTCCAATAAGGGGTCATAACCTATGTTTTTGAGACAAAAAATTTAAAAAATTATAAAAAATAATTGGCTATTTTTGTGAATAGCGCTGGCCGGTTTTGGCCGTTACGTTGGGTAAAGGGTTAACAGGCACTTCCTGAAATAACGAAGAAAATATTTTGGATGCAGTTGAACGAATCAATCATTGTAATGGTTTCAACAATTCAGTAAGTAGTAGTACCAAGAAACTTGCGGCGCACCTGTTGGTGCGTTGATAGTTTCCATACACAAAAGTATTTCCAATGAAAAAGGCTTCCTTGATTTGTTCCATTCTATCCGATATCTTTGATTTGTTCAGACCATTTTGTGAATTATGCGAAATTGGCCCTGAAATTGGGATGTATAATAAAATGCAGTGGCTCAGTAGGTAGAGCTGCAGGCTGCAAGCTGAGAGGTCCTCGGTTGGAATCCCACCTGCGGCAACCGCGTTGTGTCCTTGGGCAAGACACTTCAACCCAATTGCCCACGAGGGAGCACGGTGGCGTTGTGTACTAAGACGTACTGCGCGTCGATGGTGCACTTGTCTTCAACCAATGCTAACCCTGCTTGTGTGGAGTTAGTATGTTGGGAAGCTGACAGCTGCTCGCCGTTGGTCGTGGATCTCTCCGAGTACTCCGGCTTCCACCACCCGTAAAACGGTCGTAGTCATGATTAGCCATTGTGCAGAAAATGTGACCTTAAACGCCAATAAATAAATAAATAAAAATAAATAAATGAATAAAAATAAATAAATAAATAATAAATAAATAAATAAATAAATAAATAAATAAATAAATAAATAAAATGCAGGGATGATACCAACAACACAATGACAGGTGAATCGAGCTATTTCATATTGCAGAACATTATTGAATATTGTGGCGTCACATTCAGAGACTCTATACCCAAAATGGTAAAATGTACGTGAGTTTCAAAACTAATCCACGTGACTCTTTTCAATTTATTCTCATTATCCCGGTTTTTAGAACATGAAACTAATTGAATTAGGTTTATATTCATTGCACGATTACTGGTTTTGTAGATGAGTTAAATATCTAGGCATTCCTCATGGCAGATATTTATTTATTGGGGTTTAACGACACTTTCGACAGCCATGATCACTCGTGTCGGACAGTTTTACGGGGGAATTAAGCCGGAGTACACGGAGAGAAACACTGAGCATCGTCGAGCAACTGGTAGACTCCCCAACGTAATAGTTATGGGGGGGTTAGTATTGATTAACCCTTTACCCAACGAATCGGCCGCATCCGCCCGCGTAATACGCAAATTCAGCAGTTGAAAAAATATTATTTTTCAAAAAAATTCAACAAAACCATATCATGTGACCCCTCGTTGGAACGAGCTCATCGAGCTCGTTCCAACGAGGGGTGACATGATATGGTTTTGTTGAAATATTTTGAATAATTTGAAAAAATGATATTTAAAATAATAAATTTTGATATCATCTGCGTTTGGTAAAGGGTTAAAGGGAATTGCACCATCGACGTGCCATACGTCCTAGTACACAGCGCAAACGTCCCCGCAGGCTGACAATCGGCATTACGTGCCTTGCCCAAGGACACAACGCAGTTACCGCAGGTCTGGATCGGACCGTCGATCGTTTGGTTTGAAGCCCAATTCTCTACCCACTAAGACACCACACTCCACGTCATGGTGGTTACTTTCAACATGTCGAGTAAAGTGTCGTTCGAAACGTTCAATTCCTTTGTCATCCGACAGACAAGACTAATCTTTCTCATAAGGATCATTATTTTAATATTTTTCCCTCAAATACTCATATCGCGTTATGGAACGCCGATTGGTCCACTTTGCTTTTGGTTATTTCTGAAAGCGATAAATGTTGATGATAAAATATATTTGATGCGCCGCGTGGGTATGTTGCCTACGACTGTACCTGTGCGTTGTAAAAATCGATCAAGAAACACTCGAATATTACTTCTTTCTTGGAAGGTACATACAAAACAATAACTATATAATGAAGATTTTTACAATGAAAATACACAGGACACGTTCATGGAGTCAGTTGTGGCATTATTCGTTTAATATAGGGAATAAATGCCAAAAACTAGTTGATACGTGACAGAAGGGAAGTTTTGTGTCTGACTACTTTAGAGTTTACGGAACCCAACACAGCAACCAGAACCTACATTTACTCGTCTTTTTAATAATTTAATAAACATATTTATAAAACAGAACTAACCAATTAATTTCTGTCTTTCCTATGTTAAAACTGCGACAGTACCTCCGATATCCAAGAAATACTTTGGAACCATACATTCCGTTCACTTTTACACCGGAAGTATGAATTTCGTGACTGCGCATCATACGCGTTTATACGCAGCATGAAAACCCTTCAAGGTAATAGTAATTGAGATCACCAAACCCAAGATTTTGAAGAGTCGCAAATTTCAGTGGTTATAAAAATTCTTAGAAAACTGTTGTCAACGTTTGGCTAATTGTCATCCCTGGCAATTCCCTGCATCCGACATTTATTCCTTGAAAGCTCTCGGAGAGAGCTTTCAAAGAATTAATGTAGATGCTGGCATTATTTATATTTATTTATTTATTGGTGTTTAAGGTCACATACTTATGCACAATGGCTAATCATGACCGTGACAGTTTTACCGGTGGAGGAAGCCGGAGTACCTGGAGAGAACCACCGAACATCGACGAGCAACTGTCAGCTCCCCAACATTCTAACTCTGTTCAAGCTCCGCTCAAGCAGGGTTACAGCGGTTGAAGACATGTGCACAATCGACGTGCAGTACGCCTTAGCGCACGGCTTCATCGTGCCCCCATGTGGGCATCTGGGATGAAGTGCCTTGCCCAAGGACACAACACGGGTCGTCCCGGACGGGGATCGAACTCGGAACCTCTAGCATAGAAGTCCAACAGTCTACCACTGAGCCACCACGCTCCCCAGATGCTGGCATTGTCAGTAAATGAAATTAGTAGCTACATTCACATTTACCAGTCATGAAAACTAATAATTCAAGACACAGTTCATAGCCCGGTCTTTTTGTCTTTTCCACTCATACTCGTTTCTCTCCTTTGTGCTCGCAAGCTATGCAAGATGTGTTTGGGGTCTATAATACTGAGTCAGCAAAATACACTTTTCACTTGGACTTTAAAAACAGCCATCGTCAATGACGCAGTGAGTTTGATTAAGACTCTTCAGCCTGTCGCGCATAAGCTTCCACTCTGATTCAGTCATATTTTCTATTTCTTTCACATATTAAGACTTCTTTCGTTTTCCGTGAAATGCTGCAACAGCGTTCAATCTTTCGCTTAAGTTAGCGTATTACTTTTCCGGATGTTGTCGTTCAGAAAAAAAAATAAAGGCAGAAAATGTACATGGATCCGGCACGATCGAATATATGGAACATTTGGACGACAATATCCATTTAGACCTTTCTGGAATTTCTAGGACACTGTCAGCGTAAAACTTCTCCAATGGTTTAACTGGTAGAGTGCTAAATTATTTTTGGTCATCCGAATTTTTCCATGTCTCTTTGTCTTGTTACAATTTATGGGAGAGTGCCTAGTGGCACTCTCCCATAAATTGTAACAAGGCAAACCTTCACTGACTAAATAATGCTAATTCCAAATTAATATGAAGTATATCCACAGAATATGAAGGCATCAAGTTGTGGCACCTGCACTTCAGAATAAAGCCCAAATATGGGCTTCCAGCACTCTACCAGTTAATAATGACATTCAACGTCATCTCAGTTCTCGCTGGGACACAACATTAAGTACATCAGTGAGTGTTAGCATACATCTCAAGAATATCCAGGACGAATACATGAAGGACACAATATTTATGATGAGTTGAGTGCATAAGTAAGAGAGAAAATAGTTACAACAATCGTTGACAACACAATAAATCTCTGGAAGATTGTATTTAACCTGTTTGCTACAAGGTCCCAATCTAATTCATTCTTGCCTTCTTCCTGTTTCCCGTCTTTGTATTTCTCCATTCCGCTTCGGTCGCCCGGAGATGTAATGTTCTCATCTTGCTCTTCTCGTGCGTGACATTTATGTCGCCTCAAATACAAACATGCTAAGATCCAGGCAGGAACTCTGTCTCGAGTTTTCTTACGGTGGCATGTCTGTACTATTACTGTTCCGCAGGTGGTCAGCAAGCTAATAACAAACATAAGATCAATGTGGATCTCTAATATTGCAGCTGAACCGGACGTTGTCGGCATTATATTATAAATTAGACTAAAGAACAACGAATAGGAAAGGAAAATGGAAACAGAGAATGACATATTTTCGCCACTATCAACTGGTAGGAAACAGGCACAGACATTAGCCAATGAAATGACGACTAGTGGCACTATGATTGTTATAATATAGAACAAAGGTTTGCGCTCAATAATAACTGTGAGAGACAGAGCATTAAAGTCTACACCATGAAGACTATAAGTAATTGACTCCATTTCCATCGACTTGAGCTTCCATTCTTCTGGTGTCGTAGCAGCTAATTCTGATGTAAAGTTCAAATTAACAGTTCCATTGAGAAAAAGAACATTTCCAACGTCATCAGTTGGAGATAGTATAATCGAACATTTTTGTTGATCAATGGGAAACGATGTTATATCTATTTTACAAAGGGTCTCAAAATCATCCGTTCCAGACCAAGAAACAAGACCGTCATGAAAAAGTGTTGCGCGACCCCCTTCCAATCCAATAATCGAATATTTCGTAACGCTGTTAACAACTCCCAAATGGGGGAGCCAAATGTTTTGCGAATCGATCCAAAGTTTGTCGAGACCTCCAAACTGTGTTTTGTTCCAAGTATGCAATATATCAATCCAAGTGAGTATGACTAATCCGTTTATGGTTAGTGTTTGAGTGGCGACATCTAGTTTTACAATATTCATCAAAAGAAATGAAACAGTTACATTTATTGGTTGACTTTGTATATAACTAGGTTTGAGATGTGGCTCAGGTTTATCAAATAATTCGAAATATAATCTCCTTGTATTGTTTATATCCTGTTCCATACTGTCTTGACCAAAGACTTTGCACATTAAATGAAATATAATAAAAGTAATTACTGTTTTCATTCTGAATTTTCGTTAATACTAAGCAGTTGAAAATCCTAATAATTTATTACGGCGAAAACTGTTTTCCTCGGTATCACATGAGATTAAAGCTGAATAAAACAATACTCGCAAGCTTCTGGTCGAATCGAGTCTTGGATGGCCAGACAAACACAAGTTATCAGTAGAATCCACACTTACACGTGAAAAACAAGTCACTTAATGTTTAGACTCGTTGCGCTGGAGACACAATATTACATTGTTTTTGTAGAGAATGGTTCTGAGAGTGAATGCGATTATTCAGTGATTTTCTGGAATAAATACAGTTTCCAATGATGGCTCCGTCCATAATCAATAAGCTGATAACTGCTGTTTGTTGACAATTATCGACGTGAAATGCGACTGAAATAATATCTTACCCCTTGCTGTAAATATCCGTTCTCATATTGTAACAAACAGCTGGTTTTCTCTAAACCATGTCCTCTAGCCTTCAAGCGTAGATCTTTTAGAGGACTGGTTTAGAAACTAGTGAACTGGAGCATAGGTGGCTTTAATGAACATTTAATACCTTCAGTCTAGACCAGTGCTATAGAAACGAGAAAAATAACCCTTTGAACCCAAGAGGACATTTATTTATTGATTGATTGATTGATTGATTGATTGATTGATTGATTGATTGATTGATTGATTGATTGATTGATTGATTGATTGATTGATTGATTGATTGATTGATTGATTGATTGATTAATTAATTAATTAATTAATTAATTAATTTATTTATTTATTTATTTATTAAGATTTAAGGCCACTTTAACTGCCATGGTCATATCGTGTCGATGACAGTTTTACGGGTAGAGGAAGCCGGAGTACCCGGAGAGAACCACCGAGCAACGACGAGCAGTTGTCAGCTCCCCAACATCGTAACTCCGTTCTGTAGCACAGGCAGGGTTAGATTGGTTGAAGACATGCGCACCATCGATGTGCAGTACGCCTCAGTGCACGGCATTATGATGCCGAATGTGGACAATCGGGGTAAAGTGGCAAGGATACAACGTGGGAGTCCAAAGCGATCGCTCAGACGGTCACCCACCCAAGGACTAACCGGGCTCTGCGTTGCTTTACTTCGATGATCTGACGAGAACCGGTTATCGCAATGCCACCGCGAATCGAAAGCGAGAGGACATTTTTTGTGCTAGAAACATAATACGCCATAATTTAGGATGGCTGTACAATGAATGTGTGGTGTATAAAATTGATATTTTCAACGTGCAGCCTCGAGGCTGCACGTTGAAAATATTAATCGGGCTACCCGCAGATAATGAATATGGACTCTTCCGAGTACTCCAATTGAACTGACATGGAAGATACCAACAGGGCCCAAAGGGTTAAATATATATATATGTCAAAAGCGGCGGTTACTTATAGCATATTAAAGGGACTCGCACCACCCCGTTCTTCCACCAGAGGCTTAGGTAGCTTTCTTTCGGTGTGGAGAGGACGGCGTACAATTTTATACAGAAACTGAAGATGAACAGACGAGCCGCGTGACAAAATGGGACATGCAATGCTGCTTTGCATTGTAAATGTTTATTGAGAATGTCATGGTCTTGAACCCTCAATTTGGTACAATCTATCGTCATTCAACAAGGATTTGTCTTTGACAAATGGATTCCTAAAAGACACAATCGGGTTGATTCTAATTGACACCGCTACTGTTATTTATATACAACCGTCTCGGTATCACGCATATCTACTGTCACATCAAACCTAAAGTATAAAAAGAATTACCAGTAATCCGGCAAACTTTCCTAGAAAACGACTAAGTGACCTACAGAAATAGCCCACTCCAGTCGAATCAAGAATCCACGTACACGGCTTTAGAAGGGAGGCAATATTAGTTTCCAAAAACGCTAAATTGTACATTTGCTTCCAGAATATAATTTATGGCACATCGTTGGAAGGAGCCTCGCAAGTTCGTTACAATAAGGGTTCATAAGCTTTGTTTCAGAAGAAAACAAGAAGAATGTTACTAAGGTAACACATGCCCCCACCCCCCTTGTGACCAACACCTTGCAGATGCGGCGGAAACTATTATACGCGACACACCTTCTGACTGTCCTTAACATTTGTGAAAAGTTTAACAATTGTACTATGATTCGTTTCTGAGTTATGGCTGAGACACGAATATTGACCGATTTTTAGTGTGACCTTGAAATGTGACCTTGACCTTGAAGGTACGAACCCGGCTATGGTGTGTGACACATCCTCCCATAGTCCTTTATAATTGTGTGAAGTTTGATGACTGTGGCCCTAACCGTTTTCGGGTTATTGGCTCGGACACACACACACACATACACACACACACACGGACGGACAGACGGACACACGGACGGACGGACACAAGCACACTTCAATCACTATATGTCACCCGACCTAAGTCGGGGGGCATAAAAATCGAAAAAGATACAGTATATTAATTTGGTGCTTCTGTGTATTGCGTTTGTTCGATTTAGTCTGTTGGGGGCGCGGTGGCTCAGCTGGTAGAGGTGCAGGCTGCAAGCCGAGAGGTCCTCGGTTCGAATCCCACCTGCGGCAACCGCGTTGTGTCCTTGGGCAAGACACTTCACCCCGATTGCCTACATGGGGGCACGATGACGCTGTGTACTGAGGCGTACTGCACGTCGATGGTGCGCATGTCTTCAACCAATCTAACCCTGCCTGTGCTGCGGTGCAGAGTTCAGAGTTACGATGTTGGAGAGCTGGCAGCTGCTCGTCGTTGCTCGGTGGTTCTCTCCGGGTACTCCGGCTTCCTCCACCCGTAAAACTGTCACGGTCACGATTAGCCATTGTGCATAAGTATGTGACCTTAAACACCAATAAATAAATAAATAAATATTTAGTCTGTTTATTGACTGTTTGGATATGTACTGCCCACGTTTGGGTCCACGGGGCAGTTCTGGTCCCATAATTAAATGTCTTTAGCTGTGTCGGTGCGCGCGAAAATGACTGTTGGGTGTGTTTGTAAACCTGATTTGTTCCTGAACTGAAACAGTTAAAGGGTTTTCTTGATCGATTAATCACATGGATTAACTTTGGTTAATCGATTAATCATTTGCCCTAATAGGTAGCTAAATGATTGGCGTACCGTTGATAATTCACAGCATTAACCCCATTAACTCTACATTCAAACTTTATTATGTTTTCAATATTTGTCTCAAAAACATAGCTTATGCCCCCTTACTGGAACGAGCTCGTCGAGCTCGTTCCAATAAGGGGTCACAAGCTAGGTTTTTGAGACAAAAATTGAAAATTCTTAGTAATTCAAGAATTTATGTTGCAAGTATCGTCTGCTAGGCGCATTGGATAAATGGTTAAGAAGGACTATTTCCAGCCACTGGTACATTATAATGATCATGCCAATGAATGAGTAGGTCAGCGCGGAACTTGTATGCTTTACTCATATAACTGATGTGAGGCCGTGTGACCATGTTTGCGTGTTTTGGAGCAAGTTTGTTCCTTTGGTAACCTATATTATACAGTCGTTCAAAAGTAACGGTTAATCGATCAATTACTTT
Organism: Pictodentalium vernedei; assembly: GCA_031216915.1. NCBI lineage: Eukaryota > Metazoa > Mollusca > Scaphopoda > Dentaliida > Dentaliidae > Pictodentalium > Pictodentalium vernedei. Next base: position 27,593,924 of record CM062291.1, on the reverse strand, counting down.
TTTGATCGATCAAGACGTTGACCACTGTTTAATCGATTAATCGGCTAACATTTCAGCTCTAATTTATCCCGACTCTATTGATTCATGATAACGTATTCCAACTACGTCACCACTTTTGAAGGCGTGCCTTTTAGATGTAATTTGAATATTCATGTCTTGAAGATGTGGTTGGAATATTAGTCATCGGGAATGCAGTTCGATTCACAATTCTTGGAATTGTATATATAGACAATAAACATATAGCGTGTTTTTATATCTGTGTTATACAACGAGTTGAAATATGGTTTATTTTTTCGAGGCTTCGCCGAGAAAAAATAAACCATATTTCAACGAGTTGTATAACACAGATATAAAAACACACTATATGTTTATTGTTTTTATCTGATAACAAACAGACACCCGTCTCGTGCGTCTACCCGACTTATATATGCTTCCCACGGGCCTCCAAAGAAAACCAGTCTACGAGACAAAAGAAATAGGACAAGACGCATAGAGTTGTGTCCCTTACATTACAAAATCGATGACGGCGATTGTAAAGTGCGATTGCACTTCTTGCATCATGTAACTGCGCGGGAACAAAATAAATTTCAACTATTTTATTAACAGTAACAAAACGGTGTTTCAGCAGAGTTATTCTTTTTTGACATAGTTCCAGTTTTCTTCCGTGTTTTATGCTGTAGTCCCAATATAACAAATAATTTTGCGTTTGTTTACAATTTTTACGAAGTGTTTTTTTTTTTCTGGTAGAGCAGACGAACTTTTAATTAGCGCAGTTCCGCGAGTACTTTTGATCGAGGTCGTGACTATAAATAGTTCGCAGTCGCCGCATACTAATTACTATTAACATTCAAGTAATTTCTACAATGTTTTGAAGCAAAATTTTAGGTTGCCTTTATTGAAGCAGAATAAATAAGAAATGACACCATCAGAGGATTTTGACAAAGTGCAATAAGCGTACAATTAAAACCTGCCCTGTGATATAACGATGTTTCATGAATGAATGAATGAAAATGGAATTAAAAGAGGTCAGAGGTCGTTCGCATAAATTATAATTATATACAACACCCGTTGTATATACTTCAAGTATATACAACGGTTGTTATACTCTATGGTTATCAGATAAATGCATTTATACCATGATTACCTATTCTACTATATATGAAAAGCCTATGACATAAGTTTTAGCTTTACACACCAACCATGGTGAACACGCCAGCAATGGGATTTCAATAGTAAAAAATTATACCTACAGTAGAACTACATCCAAGATGACCTTTGGTGACGTCGACCTGAATTCAAACTTGTCTAAATTTATCGCATGTCGCTTCGCGAAGAGTGAAATGGAAGTAGCATTTATTTGTTACCTTTTTAAATGGGTTTACCTCATAAGATGCCAAAAATGAACAAATATGCATTGTCTCGTGTTAATAAAGCACGCATAACTCGAAATAGTATGTTGTTATGTTATTAAAAGAAAAAGGCTCAGTTTTTTTTTTCATTTCGTTTCGGCGATAAAATTGACAGCGGAAGTACCGCCCACCGATGCTCGTGTAAACAAAAACAGATTCGCTCGTTTGTACGCCTAGTGCTCAATAAAATCGACAAAAAATAATAGCGACTCTTAATAATCTGACGATCATGGTATAAATAGAATGTACCCAAAGTAGCTTGGTGTACCAAATGTTCACCACTCGTGGTGAACATTTGGGACACCAAGCGACTATGGGTACAGTCTATATGAATACCTGTATCAGTCGTGATACACGTGTAACGCCGCTATTATTTAATTCGACACCTTTTGCATAAATACCGACGATTGATAAAAATTACGAAAGGTTATTAGTAGTCGTAAGTTCGATGGACGGTCAAAAACCTTTTCGCAGAATTAAAGAATTCGAGTCCGTTTGTGTTTCGCTATTTTCTCGTGTTGCGCGGCGACGAATGATTTGATTGCCAGTGAGAGATGGAAATTTAGGCCACAGGGCGATTGCAATTTGAGGGCATAATCTTAGAGTAAACCCCCACATTAAGCGGTGGAAAAACGCTCTCAAACCTTTTTGCAATATGATATACCTGCGTGTTCTGATGAGAAATCGTAATGGTAACTGCGGATAAATAAAAACGTCAGCTGAGAGGAAGAACACAAATTCCAGTGACGTAGTACCCCATTCGTAATTCTCATCGGTCGACGTTCATTGTGGGAAAAGTCCCTATCAGCACAAACCTTACTCCAAATGCGCACATTGGTCATGTTGAGCTCTCACCAGCCGAATCGGGTATCACAGACCAAGCCTGGAAATAAGAAATCTGTCATTTACAGAATGAGGTCCCAAGAGGGCGAATATGCTGATGCTATTCCATACATTGGGCTAGATTTCCACAATTGATATTCTGGGTACATCTTTCTGTTTAGGCCGGCGAACTTGATTCGGAATGAGGTTCACAGAGAATAAATTTGGTAATGCTACCCTGCAGTGCAGGGTAGCATCACCAAATTCAGCCTCTATGGATCTCATTCTGAAGATGACAGTCTGTTTATTTCCAACCTTGTCACAGATGTTCATTTGTGTGACCGACTATATATGTCGCGTAGTATCAAATCTAGTTTGATAAAAAAAATTATATGATCACTAGCAAGGGCAAATTTGATATCGAAAACTCAAACCCTGCCGAAATAGTAACGACCGATACTTTTTGTTGGGAGAGGTGATTCACACCCACAACCCTCACAAGTTACAGCCCTATGATTTCGATTCTAAGGATGTGCATCATGCTCGTGGCTCAGAGGTTACGGCATTGTACGGTTCGATCCCCACCAGGGGTAACTACGTTGTGCCATTTGGCAACGATCTTAATCCCATTTGTTCCCACAGGGGGCGCGGTGGCGGCGCTGTGTGCTAAGGCACACTGCACGTCGATGGTGCACTTGCTTTCAATCGATACTAACCCCGCCTGTGGGGAGTTATTGCGTTGGTGAGTCTGACAGTTTCTCGCTGCTGCTCGGAGGTTCTATCTGGTTATTCCGGCTTCCTCCGCCGGTTACAATGTCCGATACGATGTGACCCTGGCTATCAAAAGTGTCATTAAGCCCCAAATGAAAAATCGTGTTCGGTTAAAGGCGTTTTTGCAAATAACAACGCCTAGACAAAATACAAACCTGTACTGAAGGTAGCAATCGCAAGTGCGATCAATCGATTCAGAAAGAAAACGTTTTTGATCTTTACTCGAATGGCATCAAATTATTAAACACGTCGAGGTCACCATTTTGGATAACAGTAATTAAATGATAAATAAATCACCAGCTGAGCGAAGAAAATTAGATTTGATCATTTTGTTTGGGTGATATTTTATTTTGGCCTACCATGTGTTGAATAAGAAAAAGAAAACAAAGAAAGACAGTCGAATCTTCAGTGGTTATAGTACAAGTAGAACAATGAAACGGAAGTACGTCACTGACAGCGCAGGAACGCAATATCTTGATGTCATGACCTTCATTCATCAAAAATCAATTCGTAGACACTGAATGATTGTCAAAACAGACGCCTTTTAAAATTGCATCGAATCCCTTCATCCCTTCATTGTGAGAACAAGTCACGAGAGGGGGGAATATTGTGGGATAAATTGGTTATTACCACCATGCTCGTTTCCGAGAATGTATGATGAAGTCGAAACCTCGTCTCTGGGTATATATCCACGAGTCCGTTTGCGCTTACAAATACATTTATGACTCATGCCACGCTCTGGATCATATATCAACTCCTCCAAACATCTCGGAAACCCACGTGGGCGTAAACACCTTTTTCCTCATTGTTGTTTAACAAAGTCCCCTTGTTTACCAGTTATTGCTATTCTATACCAGTATAATTCATGTATAGTTTGGGACAATAAATGGACTGCAATTGTGTTCTTCCTCAGAGGGGTTTTCTGCTGAGTTGGTCCTAATGACGAGTCACATTCTTTAGCTGTGGTTTGGAGGCAAAAATTTAACAAATAATATTAATTTTTGATAGACGATTTTAGGAAATAGTGCTGGCTGTATTTGGCCGTTACGATAAGTACAATGAGTTCATAGATCAGGTGCCAATGCTATAAACGTTTACAATTGTATTTTCCAGGATTGCATTTTCTACCTATTAATAAAACTGTCGAAAGTGAATAATTAGCATTTTAAAAGATATGGCAATTTGCCAACTGGCAAATTGCCATATCTTTTAAAATGCTAATGGTTAATTTAAACCCGTTTAAAGTCATAAATAGAAAATGCAATAGCTGAAAATACAATTGCAACGAGTCTGTAGTATTACCCCTGTTCTATAAAATATGTGATTTCAATTGAGTACGTTGGTTTGTTTTCGGAAGTGAGTGTGTGTGTGGGGAGGGGGTATCCAAAGCAGACGCCTACGACAACGCCAACAGTCTCCTACCAATGTCGCTTCCTTGCAGTATATCAAAGTATGTTAAAATGAATTGTTTAGTTTACCTACTGTATTTTATATGTAATTGATATACTGTGAATAAAGGTGAATTGAATTGTCCAGGAACTCGCCGCTGCACTGCAGGAAGAATGGAGTGAACCTGATATTGGACGTTTGGTGAGGAGCATGCCAGGTCGGCACGTCGCTTGTCTCGTGAACCCGAGGAGGATTTACAAGGTATTGAGGTCTTGGACTGAATGTGGTAAATTCTCTGACTGACCGTCCTTGTCTTCTACAGCTCAATGCGTGGAATGCAATTCTAGAAAATACAATTAGAAAGGTTCTTTAGTATTGGTTCCTTGTCTGTGAAATATGTAATTTCAAATGAGGGCGTTGGTTTGTTTTCGGAGGTGAGTGAGAGTGTGTGTGTGTAGGAGAGGGGTGTATCCAAAGCTAACTGCGTAACCGAAACCTAGATAACAGGTGATGGCGAGGGATTTATAATGAGTGGGAATCTCCGCAAAGTTTGACTGGACGTACAATTGCAACTTTATACACAGTTGGTCGGGCGTGGGTTAGCATGACATATAGGCCTGGGTCCGTTATGGTCATTGGAAACCATACAATTACTTGGATTAAAATGTGGAAGCACATGACATATGTGCATTAGCGTTGAAAGTCTATTATTTTCAAGAATAAAGGCCCCACAAAGTAAATCTTCTGTTTCACGGTCCATTTTTGGGGTAAAATTGCATTTGGCCGGGCGGTTTTTTATTTTATTTTTGTAATTATTTCTTTGCCATCAAAAGTTCATGTTCTTGGTTTGGTTTGTTTTAGACCCCCATAATCTACGAAATAGCATGGGCGGTGGTGTATTTTGTCCCCTGAGTGCAAGAAGGGTTTTGAATGCAAAAGCAGTGCAAACCTTTTTGCACTCAAGGGACAAATTTATCAATTTTATTAACTTGGGTAAAACATCAGACATAAAAGATTTAATTTGGTTATAAAAAGAGAGCACGCGGCAGCCAAAAGGACAATTCAGGGAGGCTTCATACACAGATTTTTAGCTTTTTTATGCCTAATGCTTCTAAATTTTAATTTCTGTAGCACAGCATTGAATGCTGTGCTACAGGAATTAAAACCTTTAAGCATTGTTTAAAATTAATGACTTTTCCAACCCAAATCTGCTTCAGTGTTTGAGCATATATTTTACATGACTGATAAATGTGTATCGTTTTGATCTATGATAAAAAAACAATCCTTTTTAAGTGACACCTATATGTCTTTACCATACAGTACGTGGAGAGTGTATTATTACTAAATCACCCGCAGAGTGGAGATTCCACCCAAGCAATAATTGCAAATTTGTTGCAAAACATAACAACCACAAGCAAAGTTTCAGGCAATGGACCTCCGGGTTAAACCCGGAGGTCCATTGGCTGAAACATTGCTTTTGTTTTTGGTCGATATTTTCAAAATTTGAAAGTTATAACTTGGGTGATAACTCCACTCCGCGGGTGATTTAGTTACAATCCACTCTCCACGTACTGTACGTGTCCCCAAAGCGTAATACAAATTGTGGGGTTTGATCTCTAGATGAGTCTAAAGGGTCCATGAAAATGGCTTTAATAGACACTTGAAAGTTCTTAATTCAATCTCCTCCCTGAGAAGATGGGCCATAAAAGCCTCCTTTGTATTATTGTCTTTACACTTAATGAAGGTATGTTAATGCTGTACCCATTTCATAAAAAAAGATTCACAGAAACCACAAAAAATTAAGCAATTTTGAAAAATTTAAATCGTGCGCTGAATGTTTACACTACGGTGTAGAAATGTTTGATAAAATTCTAAATCTGAAATAAAGCTTTACATGTTGACAAATATTTTTTTTATTTTTTGAAATTAACATAATTTATGTGATATATAACAGCTTCACAGTTTGAAACAAATTGAGAAAAGCATATGTTTTAATATTTGAAAAAAACAATAATAAAAATAATTGTGATGAGTTGACAGTAACATGGTCTGAGGTTTGCGGCTCGGAGCTAATGTTCAACCGAGACGCTCCGAGCCGCAGACCTCAGACCATGTTACCGTCAACACATCACAATAACGTATATGTTCCAATAAGACACTACCCATAGCCCAAAACCTACATCGTGGAAAACGAGAGGTTTATTTACTAAACTTGTGATCGTTAAAAGTTGCCTTGTTCAAGGCAACTTTTAACGACCACAGGTTTAGTAAATAAACCTCTCGTGTACCCCACGACGGCACTGAATAAATAATCAATAAACCAGATAAACTCATTCCATCTCAGTTCACATCGTGAATCGGTTTGTAATTTAAACAACGATTCATCCGGAACACCGTCTGCTGCAAGTGCGAAAAATCCAGAAAAATGAAGCGGCTTGCTAGTCACTCCGTTGATGAAGCAAACGGGCGACGTCATTTCAAATATTTCGCGTGGTGACGTCAGACGGTAACATTTTTTACTGGAGCCGTAAACATAAAAGAAACTACGCCAGCTCTCATCCAATCAGTGGGCGAGGATTTTACTCTTATTGGAACATTGAAAATATACTTTAACTCTCCGGGTCACCACACGTTTTTCATTTTTATCGGTATCCGAGTTTTGTCGGAGTTGTCTCCGACAAAACACGGATACCTATAAAAACGACCAGCACAGACCTGAGAATCCAATTATTAATTGTTTCGCATTAACCCCCCTTGTTTAGACGGACGCATTTGGGACGAATCTAATCTAATATTGGGTTATATTTGAATTATATGCGACGATTATTCGTCTGAATTAATATATATTTCAGTCGCATTTCAGCAGAATTTTCGTCTGAGAGCGACCCATTTAATGCATCTAATAGATTCGATACGCCTATTTGATTCAGACACTCGAACTAGCGACGATTGTTACGCCGATACTCGGTTTAAGTTCCTGTATTATCATTCTCATACCGGTATATGGTAATTAGGGCATCCCTGTTGCCAGGGGAGGGAACCCAATTTACAATGGATTCAAGTTGATTATATTAGAATTTCCCAACGCATGCCCAATAGAGAAAGAGTTAACAACACAAGGCAATTGTCGCGGGTATACCGGGCAATTGAATTAGATTTGACGATAATGCGAGCGTCAGGATCAACGGGTATTTGATGCATCTTATAGTATTAGATTAGATTCGTCCAAAATTCGTCAGTCTGAACTTGGGGTTAGAGATACACTCTAAATCGGTTGGGTTAAAAATCAACCCAAATCGACTGGGTTGAGTGAATATGAACCCAATTTGGGTTCATATTCACTCAACCCAGTCGATTTGGGTTGATTTTTAACCCAACCGATTTTAGAGTGTAATAATAATAATATTAATAATAATAATAATAATAATAATAATAATAATAATAATAATAATAATAATAAATACAGTTTAAAGCTAATGAATCCACGTAAGTGCTCTCAAACTTTACAAGTAAATCAATAAAACGTATGCTTTGTGAAATCTCGCATTTGGGTTATGAGTGAAATTCATTCAAAAGGAACTGGTTCTGGGTATAATTTAGCGGGTATAAAATTTTAAGGCCTGTTTTGAATGATTCGTAAGTTTGTGGTGACTTCAGGTGATCAGGCAAAGCGTTCCAAAGAAAAGGCCCAGCAGTTGAAAAACCCGATCACCTGCCGTTACTAGGTCACCAGGGTTAGGCCAAAGTTTATTCGCGGAGGAGGATCTCAGAGATCTTAAAGGAACATAACTTTGAACCAGATTACTGAGGAATGTTGGGGACAATCCATTAAAACATTTGTATCTGGTGATTAGAACTTTGAATGTGATGCGTTCTTCAATGGGGAGCCAGTGAAAGTGGTAAAGCAAGGGTGTGATATGGCATGATTTCCTCCTTCTTAAAATGACTCTCGCTGCGCAGTTTTGAACAATCTGGAGTTTCTGCAGTAGGAACTGTTTACAACCACATATTAAAGAATCACAGTAGCCCAAGCGGCTAGTCACAAAGGCATGGACTAACTGTTTTTGCAATCTCTTCGTCGACAACGCCGCGCAGCCTGCTAGTATTTCGTAGGTGATAATAGGATGTCCGAAACACCTGTGTGAAGTGATTGTCAGCAGACAGGTTCTCATCCACGAAGTACCCAAGGCCACGCACTGTTGTCGAGGATAAATCCTCGACAGATACCGTATTAGAGAAAATCTCTACAATGATTTGAATTATTCTCATCAAATGGAATTATTTAATACGATTCAAAACTCTAACTCTGTAAATGGAGTGCAAGCTTCTGTGACTGAAACGGATTAATGCTGTAATTAGTGAACTTTTAATGGCTGTTTACAGCTGTGACTTTTCAGGTTCATCTCTAGCTGTCGAATCGATATTTAACCCTTTCGCCGCTACAGGTCCATATTGAGTACGGAACCAACTGTTGACGGCATGTGCGATAAGTCCGTACTCAGTACGGAGATACCACATACATGTACAGGGAATGGATATCATAGCTCGTTGTTATTCTCAATAGAACGCATGTTACACGAAATGCAAGCGACAGACGATATGGCATTATCCATTTGATCTCAACCATTTTTCGCGTCTATGTAAATTCCGAAATACCCGAGGCAACAACGAACTCAATAGTCCAAACTTGTCCCAACATATATAATTGTTTTTGTTGTCCTGTGCCACACGGCGGCAAAACAAAACAGAAATTATATAACGGCCTGTGGAGCAAAGTTTGGACTACATGGTCAGTCCATTAAATAGGAACTAAATTCAAGTCGACTAAACGTCTTTTCTTTTGAGATTTATGGAGTGTGGCTGGGAGTAGTTTGGGAAACATTGTTGAACTCAGTCAACGTTGTTCCAATATACAGTACGTGGAGAATGGATTGTAACAAAATCACCCGTAGAGTGGAGGTATCACCCAAAGTATCACTTTCAAATTCTGCACATATGGACAAAAATCACAAACAATGTTTCAGCCAATGGACCTCCAGGTTTAACCCGGAGGTCCATTGGCTGGAACTTTGCATGTGCTTGTTATGGTTTGCAACAAATCTGCAATTATTGCTTGGGTGGAATCGCCACTCCAGGGGTGATTTAGTGATAATACACTATCCACGTACTGTATAAAACAGTTTTAAATTTACAAATACGTGTACGTTATTGGCGCTTTCATTTTTTTCACTTTAACTCCATTCCCTCCAATATATGGTTCAGCACAGTATATTACCAAATTGCACAGCAGCGAAATGGTTTAGCATTATCGTTTATAAAACGGATCTGCCAAACCAGCTCCACCATGTTTAAAACTTTATTTTGCGAGTTTTGACATCAAGATATTGCATTAGAAACCTTGTTGGAACGAGAAGTCATCAGTGTGAAGTACTAAAATTGATTGTTTAGTTATTGTTACATGTTAGAGCTTCTTGTTTGACGGAGCGTCAATTTGTACTTATCTAATTACCCAGAATAATTGATTAATTGCATAATATGCTGGTGTAGCAAGGATGTAAGTATAACTATCTGGTTCGTCGTGAACAAAAGACGTTTTAGCATCCTTTGTCCGACAATATGCCACACATTCCGTGACGTGAATTAAAACTCCATTAGTGAAGTGAATACAATTTTGTTTAACCCTCTACCCAACGTAACGGCCCAAACCGTACCGCGCTATTTACACAAATAATTTAATCTTCATTATTTTTTTCATTTTGTGTCTCAAAAAACATAGACTATGGCCATTCCTTGGAACGAGATCGTTCCAATGAGGGGCTATAAGCTATGTTTTTGACGCCAAAATGAAAAACAAATAGTTATTAAAGAATTTTGTTTGCAACTGTTGTCTGCTTTCCGTGTTTAATAAATGTTAGAACCTGCGTCAATCGGTTCATTCTGCCAGTTGATATTCAAAGCGATATTTGAAACACTGAATAGCTGTGGCTTTGCAGTTTAAGACTCCAGGGTTATCTGACTTTACACGTAATACGCGGGAGGAAAAGACGGTTTGTGTCTCAAATATATCTGGTTGTAGATTTTGTGGCATTTGCTTTGTGGAAGAAGGGTAAGCCAGCATGAAAACTTTAAGTCTTTTTGTGATGTTTTGTCTAGTGCTCGAGTCCGAGAGTATGCCCCAAAACAACAACAGCCAGAACAATGGTCAGAACATCAACGACACAAAACGATTGTACAATGATTTGTTCGGAAATCCAGAGCCATATCTCAAACCCCAATACAATCAGGATGAACCGATAGAAGTAAAAGTTGAGTTTATCTTACTGAATATTGTAAAACTAGACGTCTCCACACAGATACTCACTTTAAACGGACTACCTAAGTTCCAATGGAGAGATGAACTGCATTCATGGAACAGAACGGAATATGGAGGCATTGGGCAACTTTGGATAGATTCGGGAAAACTTTGGGTGCCTCATCTGGGTGTGATAAACAGCATTTATAAATACGCGTCTACCAGCGTTGAAAGCAGTCGTGCTCGTCTCACCTCTCATGGCATTGTTGTGATATACGGAACAACTGATTTTGAAGTTCTTTGTAAAATAACAATAACAGCGTTTCCATTTGACAAGCAAGAATGCTCTATTTTAATAGGTCAAATTGATGATTTTGGAAACCTCAAACTTACAGTTGGTAACGTAAGTACATATTTTACTTCAGAATTAGCTACTAAAACACCAGCTGAGTGGGCAATTGTGAACACAACAATTGTGTCGACAGATTATACATACGATGGGTCAACGTTCAATGTTCTGTCTATTAAAATCAGTCTGAAACGTATACCAACGTTCTACATTATAACAATTATACTGCCGTTACTCGTGATATCATTGGCTAATGTCTGTGCTTGTTTCATACCCGTTGATAGTGGCGAGAAAATGTCATTTACAGTTTCAGTGTTCCTGTCTTATATGTTGTTCATTGGTTTGATTTTCGATATAATGCCGAAAACTGCTGGAGCAGTTGCAATATTAACAATTTACGTCGGCATTATGTTTATCACCAGCTTGCTGAGTACAGGTGGAGCGGTAGCGGTGCAGGCTTGCCATCGAAAGAGAGCTGGAAACAGAGTTCCAAAGTGGATTTGGGCTTTGTTGTGCCTGAGGAAAAATAGATGTCACGTAAAACCTGAGTGGAACGATAACAAATCAATGAGTGGTGGGAACGAAAAGAAAATTCAGTTCAGTAGTCATGAAGAGGATATGAGTGAATTACACTGGAAGCTTGTGGGTGATAGACTGAATGCGTTGCTTGTTATATTTACTGTATTGTTTACAATTGTTGTCACGGTTACATCTCTTATCTTGATGCAGACAATGACATAATTGCTATTTTCCGAACGATGACATGTTACACTCTATATATAAAATACACGTATAGTGTTTTCAATTAAAAAAAATATTCTACGAGTAGGATTAAGAATGAAAAGCGACGAGCCTCTGGCGGGTCGGTTTCATTCTTAATTCTACGTGTAGAATATTTTATTTTTTTTACTTGAAAACACAAAACGATTATTTTGTTTATCCCATAAATCTTCTACGGGGCAGTCGCGGCAAAATCGTGCTTTTATTCGCTACAGGACACAGCGAGAAGTGAGGAACACATTGGTCCAATTCGATCGTCCGGCAAAATTGGCAAAAATAAACAAGACGCAGTAATACATTTCCGTCTAAAAATAATTCCCCTACAAACTTGAGCTAAACTTGCAAAAATACTTTATTATATGAGCAGTGGGTGGTGTTTTCTACTGGCATTGTGTAATACTTTCAAAAAGATTGAAAGAAATCAACAATCGAACTATTAATTATACTAGACAAATGTGGTAGAGGTCAGAGGTCAACAAGTCCGTCGCTACTAGGGGAATACATTTTTTCAGTGTTAAACCAATGAGAAAAATTTATCACCCTGCTAGGTGAATAAAGCAAAAATTTATCCAAGGACTTTATTGTTCAAATAAACAGCCAGCTATCAGATAAAAATATATTCCAGTATAACATAAACTGTTTAGATCAATGGACGAGAGAAACAGGACAGTGATACTATTTCTTTATTATGTCGTCTCATTTACCAAATTCAAGAAGAAACACTGACCTTTTGAACTCAACCTGAGCGTACAACTAATATGAAGTTTAGTACACATCTGATGTCTCTAAAGACAATTCATTAGGTACTAATGTACATGCCGTCAAATAACTTGACACTGGTGATTAAATATCATCGTTTCTGTTCTTCTGCTATTGACATGGGATAGGCTTCCACTATTTACTAAATATTAAACACCGTGGTCAATGAAACACGGAAACCTGCTGCCATTTTCGATTCGTTCACGGTGGCGTACCTACCGAATTCGTCCACACAAACTGTTCATTCATAGTTGCAATTGTCTTTTAACACGAATGATAGGGAACCTGATTGTTTCGATACAGACAGGACTTGCGGCAGTTATTCCATGCAACTACATTATGGGTTCCCGCCCTAAGTAATTTTTGTAATCCTTCCACGACGTGCATATCGAATTCGCCCCTACGAACTCCGAACCTGGACAGTGAGGAGAACTGGTCAGTTACTGTGAAATGCTGGCTGACAAAAAAACAAAACAATCTTAACCCTTTACCCAACGTAACGGAAAAACCGACCAGCGTTATTCTCAAAAATCGCGAATTAATTTTTAATTTTTGTCGCAAAACATAGGTTATGACCCCTCTTTGGAACGAGCCGGACGAGCTCGTTCCAATGAGGTGTCATAACCTATGTTTTGGAGACAAAAAATGAATTTTATTTCCAAGTGTCGTCTGTCTTTCATGTTAGGTAAAGGTTATGCTCGTCTCACAATGTACATTCCCAACTCGTCCCACGATACCATTTTACGTTACGTAAATAATATTCTAGTTACGTAATCATGGAAACAGTTACGCTATTATGAAAGCTGGGAACGATATCAGGGGTCTAGTTAATACGAACAAACTGATACAGGAAACGTATATCAAACACAAATGTTATCCATTAACGAATTCTCAACAGCTTGCCACATGATCTGCTGAAATTCAAGTTGTTTTTTCTGATTAAACCGATTCGGAGTTTTATTCGCTTCTGTCTCTTTTAATGTTCAACTGATATATATTAAATGATTGAATAGTTGTTGTACTGACTAGCATTTTGCGTCCAATCAATGTCTAAATGTACAAAATGGAGATCTGTGCTGGTAGAAATGAATAAAAACACATTTATTCTGCTCATTGATAAATCCATGACAAACATTCCTCACACATATAGTCATGAAAATCAACTTACGATAAACTTATCCCCCTTGAAATTATTAGACGCGCGGGAAAGGTCCAATTATGAGACAAGTAATCGTTGAGAAAACACATATGTCCTATGACATTGGTAGACAATAAAGCCAAGTTTCCTTTTGTTATTTTTATTAAACAAATATAACAGACAGCTCCCGGTGCTGTCTGTTCTTTTCGTTTATTAAAAGTAACAAGCTAATTAGATGCAACTAGGTCACAAATAATCCGTCATTAAGAATATTCATCAGTATCTCACCTACCAACACTAATTGTCCATTTTTGCTCTCTGTTCAGCGAATAATTTGCAAGTGTTTATTCTTTCCGGAAAAGAAAATAGCAAATCTTACCTCCCAGACTTCTAAATTAATTAATTTATTTATTTATTGGCGTTTAATGACACTATCGGCAGCCAGAGATTAAGTGACTTTCCCAAGAACACAACGCGGTCACCGCAGGGGTGGGGATAGAACCGATGACCTCTCGGTTTGCAGCCTGCATCTCCACCTACTAAGTCACGACGACGCTACCCTCTAAATTAATAGATAGGAAAGTGTCTGTATCATATCGTCCCCTGAGTTCCAATGTGTTCTATGTGCCAGTAGGCACATAGAACACATTGGAACTCAGGGGACGATATGTCACGGTGCGCACACTTTTGATATAATCAATAGAAAATGGTTAGAACATGAAAGGATTGTGAAAACGCCATTTTAGTATTTTTAAAATGGGTTGCAACACAGAATAAAAGTAGAAGAAATTCATTAGAAAAAAATGGAAAGAGCCAGTTTCAGTATTTTTATACTACTCTACGGAACAATGTCCGAAGTTAGTGAAATGATTCGTACACTGATGATACAAAATTTATTAACATTTCGAATGTTCAATCTTTATATGAAATTTCCATACTCTTAGTGTTAGATTTACTGAAATCGTTACAAAATTAAAGGGAGCTAACTTCCCCTAATTCCCTTTCAACCTACCAATCATGATACGTGACGTAAAATTGACTATACAGATTGAACTTATCATCTCAATTCAAAGAGGAACAGGTGATCGACTTCAAATGATTGTGATTTCCCTAAACTTATAGTCAGCTGAGTTGTCTAAATTCTAAACATCTCAGAATGCAACCGATAATAAGTGCAAGAATGAAACAAATTAAATGACATATTTACGGGTAAATGTTTGGGCACGAAAGATATTTTGTTTCGTGGACTGTTTGTAAATAAAACATCTTGTGAGTGAGCCACAGTCATCTTTTCTTCAAATTACTCAATCAAGAAATCATTTCGGGTACTGAACCATTGCCCATCTAATGAATTTTTTTCTTTTTCCTGAATCTTGTCTGTGACATTTGTATCCGTAAGAGCTATAAATTTGTATTATTATATAACTGTCTGTGTAATCAAACATAGTAGGATCGGGCTTATTGCCTGAAAGCAGAATTGGGACATCATTGGTCTATATTCGATAAGAGCTGATATTTTAATTTTCCCCAAATTTCCAAGATAGGATAATATTTGAACCTTGTAGTCAAATTAATATGTATTGCAAAATTGATGATAAAAACAGAGATCCTTGTGTATCAGCATTAACGGTTGCGTTAAAGCTAATATGACATGAAACAGTTCCATTAACCTTTCACCCAACGCGAAGTGGAGCACTGTGACTTATTGGACAGAGCATTGAACTTTAAAGAAAATGTCTACGTGTTTGACCCTGACCAGCAGTAACGGCAAGATGCTTAACTGGTAGAATGCTAAATTATTTTTGGCCATCAAAATATGACGACATATCTTTGCCTTGTTAAAATGTATGGGAGAGTGCCCATACTCTCCCATACATTGTAACAAGGCACGTCTTTAAAGGCCAAATAATTTCACGTCAAGGATAATATGAAATACATTCGCTGAATATGAAGTCTTTAAGATGGGTTACCTGTACTTGAGATTAAAGCCCAAATATTGGGTTCCAGCACTCTACCAGTTAATCTTGATTACCTACGTTTGAGGGTTTGATAGTTGCACGCCGTTGCTCGGTTGTTCAGCAGTAACAGCGTCCTTCTGCAAGTAACTTAACTGGTAGTGTGCTAAATTATTTTTGGTCATCAAAATTTGTCGACATATCTTAGTTTTTGATCATCAAAATTTGTCGACATATCTTAGGGATTTGCCTTGTTACAATGTATGGGAGAGTGCCCATAGGCACTCTTCCATACATTGCACCAAGGCAAATCCCTAAAGACGAAATAATTTCACTTCATGGACAATATGTAGTACATCCAATGAACATGATGTCTTTTAGATGTACTTCAGATTAAAGCCCAAATATGGGCTTCCAGCACTCTACCAGTTACTCTTGATTACCTACGTGGAGACAAGGCGGCGCTGTGTAGAACGGCTTTTTGAACATCGATGGTGCACTCGCCTTTAACCGCTGCTAAGTTTGTTTGTGCTGGTTTAGTAACATGAAGAGTTTGACAGTTCTCTCCGGAACACCGGCGGTCGTGTAACCAAATGACGTGTCTGTGACACCCTTACCGTGTTTCCTTTGTTTATTGCTGGTTGACCTTTCGATTCTTTCGTAAAAGGAAGCACGTACTAATAGTGGTGATCACACATAATTAGTTCCCCACTGCGTAGGAAGTAGCTCAATTAACCTTCCTGTTACCACCTACAAACAATCACACATGAACAAAGTAAACCATGATGCCGAAGTTCAGCCCTTGGAATGAATGTAACTGTTGAAACGGTTCCTGGCCTGGGTAATCGCCGGTCATCACATGCACTGCTCTGCGGTGGGTGTTCACTGGGAGCGTTTTTGAATACTACCCTGTATAGTTCGCAAGTGCACATTCTGTGGAGTGATTTCTGCTTATAATTCCTCATTACATGGTAAGTGTGGGGCAGGTGTTTGTTTTCGGATTCTGAGCCGCGGGTAGCGAGCTTTTCAAATTGACAGTATTTATGCTAAACTATCATTTCTAAAACTAGGGAGTACCCGGAGGGAACCACCGAGCAATGATGAACAACTGTTAGACTCCCCAAAGTATAAAGTGCGCACAATCAGAGTTAGCATTGGTTGAAGACAAGTGCACCATTGACGTGCATTACACCTTAGTACATAGCGTCACCGTGCCTACACGTGGGCAATCTGGATTAAGTGGCTTGCCCAAGGACACAACGCAGTTACCCCCTGATGAGGATCGAACCGTGGGACAATAGGTCCAATGCCGTAACAACTGAGCCACCGCGCTCCCATTGATAATCTTAAATAACATTAAGATAAGATATTTTTTGAGAATTCTCCACAGTCTCCAGGTTTTCACGATTGTGTCGTGACTGAAGATACCTGCCCACTAATACAGTACTTGGAGAGTGGATTGTAACTAAATCACCCATGGAGTGGGGTTATCACCCAAGCTATAACTTTCAAATTTTGTACATATCGACAAAAAACACAAGCAATGTTTCAGCCAATGGACCTCCGGGTTTAACCTTTGCTGGTGCTGGTTATGCTTTGCAACACATTTGCAATTATTCCTCAGGTGGAATCTCCTCTCTGTGGGTGATTTAGTGAAAATACACTCTCCACGTACTGTATATGGTGCCCGCAACTGGAATTATTGTTTTGCTTTATCACCCACAAGTCCCAAAAATTACTAAAAGTGGAAAATTAACATACCACGGCCGAACATTTCCGAAAGTGAAGTTCAACGCATGTTCACACACTCGTCGGTGACTCTTTAATCTTTACGTATCTAATTGTACCTGTAACAGGAGGGGAGATAAATGCGGGAGGCGGGGTTCGAACCGTCGAACTCTACCACACAAAACGACCGATTTACCACGAAACTAAGTGATCCGGACCAACCAGGTTTAACTCATTTTCACGCACACGTCGGTGACCTTTTAATCTTTATGTATCTAATTGTACCATTTGTAAAGTTTAATTACATTGTTACAAATTGAAAGATTATTTTATCCTTCGACTTTGATACTTTATCTGTGATGCACTGAGCTCTGTGATATTTTGAATATGCAAATTGGAATTATTTTATAATATTTGTTGTAGTGTTAGAGATTATTGTTAATGATTATAACTTATGAGTGAATTGTTACTTTGAAAGGACTTTTCTTTATAGACCTATCACAATTTTTAAAGAATAGTGCAGGGGCTGGGGTGGAATATTTTTGTGATTGTGCAAGGCGTTAGGTTGATTTTTTGCGTCTCCATTTTAACCACCCATCCACCCATCTTTGTATTTTATCCCATAAATGGACGTTTATTCGAACAATAAAAGTCTTGGATAAATTGTTGCTTAATTCACCTAGCAGCAGCTGCTATTAGGGTGTTAAATTTTCCCCGCAGGTTTAACACTGAACGAATTTATTCCTACAGTAGAGACAGACTTATTGACCTCTGAACTCTACCGTTTTCGTGTTGTCATGATCTGTTTTGCGTTTGTGGGAGATATAATGAACCGACATTTATCAAACGTTGAGCGTAGCTGAAATATTCAGTTTTACACTATACGACACATTTCAACTCTGTCTGACAAGAAAACGAACAACAATTAACAAAGAAAACAGAATGTAAATCAATCGAAACCAAGCGTTGAAAAGCATTCAAGTTCGATTATGAAAGATGGGGGCACGATCATTGATGTTGCATTTTTCAAATTAGGAACGTGTAAATAAACAAATGCACGTGTCGTCTGCTCTGTTTATAAAACTCAAGTTGAATCGACGACGAAAAAAATAGCAATACACAACGAAAATAAGAAAGTTAAACATTGTTCATTTAATAAAGTATTTTTGCAACTTTAGCTCAAGTTTATAGGGGAATTATTTTAGACAGAAATGTATCACTGCGCCTTATTTATTGTGGCAGTTTTGCTTGTCGATGGAAGTGGACCATGCACTTCTCACTTCTCGCAATGTTTTGCAGCGAGTAACAGCACGATTTCACCGCGACTGCCCTGCAAATGATCTATGGGATAAACAAAATAAACGTATAGTGTTTTCAAGTAAAAAAAATTATTCTACTCGTAGAATTAAGAATGAAACCGACTCGCCAGAGGCTCGTCGGTTTCATTCTTAATCCTACTGGTAGAATAAAATTTTGACCTGAAAACACTATACGTTTATTCTGTATTTTTCAATCGAGTTTTAGACATACTCACCCAAAATAATTGATATTTGTGGGATTAAGTTTGTTGCCCTGATGTTTCTGACATCTCAAAAACAGCTGGACTGTGAGTTCTGCTTACACCCTTTGATGGTACCGATTCTTTAAGACGAAATTAAATTTACCAATACAAATCGTCCCCTGGGTTCCAATGTGTTCTATGTGCAGTAGGCACATAGAACACATTGAAACTCAGGGGACGAAATGGCAGCATGGGTTGCTAAGTGTCACAGAATTGTTTTTGTTATTTTTGTAAACGTCAATCAGGTGGTGGAAAGATAGGGGACATCATCTGTACTAAGAAATGCATGTCAATATAAGAGGTTATTTGTGAAGGAAAGGAGGATAAAGTCACCGGGTCTGCACAGATGAGAATGATGTCGTGTGTGAATCTGTACTACGGAATAGGCCGCAGTTAGTGCCCTGCGAAGCTTCGGTTTTCGATTCGATTTCGAATCGTAAATTACTAGTCGGTTCGATTCGAATCGGCTGTACGTTTCGTTTCCATTCGAATCTTTTCACTGAAATATAGCTTGGCATCAGTCATCTTCGTCGCATCAGTAAATGTATAGTTCTGATGGAAATTGTACATAAATAATATTGAAAATAAGGACTGCGTGCAGTTTCTATCTAAACAAATAACATATGTAACCATGCCACCAGCCATGCTAATTCCAGTCTCACAAGACACTACCAGTGTTATTTTTTTTTAAAAGTTTCCTAGCATCATCAACGTTGAGCGGTTGCTACCGGCTAGTCCTCCTGTGCAATGAACTATAATCCTTACTGATTAATATTCCAACTTTACCAACAAGGCATGCCTTCGTAGAATCCTCACTTACGACTTGCTGATGTAGTTGGAATATTTTATCAGTCGGGACTTGAGCCATCATTGTCAAAGCAAATCAAGTTTACACCACCCGTCCCCTCCCCACCAGTCAATCATCTTAAAGACATCCTTGATTCGATTCGAATTCGAATAATAGACCCGATTCGATTCGAGATTCAATGCGTGATTCGCAGGACCCTAGTCCCAGACAGTGTGTGCCCGGTAATAAACAGGTAAAATGGAAATAGGCTTTCTACTGTATGAATATGTTTAAACACGAGACCGCTCATTAGCATTTGGTAAATGTATTTCCAGTTTTACTTTAAACATAGTTTCGCAAGGGAGGGGGGGGGGGGGGTGTTCAGTGGTTCAGTCAGTTTCTCGGATCGTTCAGCAATGCGCGGGGTGAACCTCGACGAAGATCCCATTTGACCCCATTTGGTGCGGCTCTCACCATACACCTATAAATATTCCTTTCGTCATATAGGATGGATCACAGACTGCCTCTGGTGGGTCCTGTTATGTTGTGCTTTTGTTTATTTTTACTGATTTTATGGGATTTTGCCTGTTTTTGTTTTCAATAAATATTACTTGAAGGGTATCTACGCTGTTTTGGTGAATATTCACTAAAACAGCGTAGTTTTTATTTTCATTATACGCTGCGTGACATTTTAGTGCGCAATATTCAGCTTAATTCGACTACAAACAGTTTGAAGAAAATAACAAAGATTTGCTGATCGTTCCTTCAAAGAAACGTTCAAGGCGACGTCATGCGCCCAAGCGTAACGTCATTTAAGAAGCTACTGAAAAAATTCATCGTATGAACCTAAAAATATTATTTTTCACTCGAAAACTGTGAAAAGTAAAACTTTTAAGTCCATACTCATGAGATAATGTTAGATACCCTTGTGTTTTCCAAGGTGTATGGGAATTTACACCGGTTTGGGAACTCATACACCCTGAGGCGAAGCCGATGGGTGCATGAGTTTCCGAACCGGCGTAAATTCCCATACATCCTGGAAAACACAAGGATAACTGATTTATTTCCAATTATTTTGGTGTACTTAATACTTTAACCTACATTGTGGGCAAAAACTGACAGAAAATTTGTACTTTGCAAGTTTCTTAAATAAAACCAGCCAAATATAGATGTCATTGGAACTGGCTCAGTGAGCCAGTTCCAATGACATCCATATCTGTAATATTTTATTGCACTTGAATATTAAATATCCTGTATTTTTATTTTTGTTCTAACATAACCGAGCAGAAGGTATGAATTAATAATTAAAAATGGGTACTTTTTTAGCCATATAGCTTGCTCTTGTATATTCTTGTTTTTACACCGGGGTTATTTGTTCACAAGTGGTCACTCCCCAGCAAGATGTACAAGCATCTCATTTGTTCACAAAAAATCAGAAGTGTCACTCTCTAGCAAATTGTACACAAATTAAAGACACAAGCCCCCCCTCCCCCCCCCCCCCCCATCAACACCCACCTACCCAACACATACACACAGCAACATGTGGTGTGTATAAAAGTGCATAATGTTGATAATAGTGGTACCAATTATTTGATTATGATCTACTAGGAGTGCAGGTGTCACTCTCAAATAAGTTCTGTATATGACCCCCCCCCCCCCACCCCTTAATGGTAGTATTTTTCTTGTGAAGCCCCTTAATGGCCCCATAATGGTGATACAAATCAAAGATGATTTACTAAAGTTCACACCATAAAACAAAAAGATCTAAGGAAAAAGTTAAGAATCATTAGTACTCATCAGTCAGTACTCATGAGTATTTACATTTAAATCAATCTGCTTAACAGACTAGACAATAGTTCCCTTTCATTCTTGGGGTTTGTTCTTTTTCATTTCCAGAAATTCAAGGTCCAACTAATTCATTTGTTCACA
The DNA here is from genome assembly GCA_031216915.1 of Pictodentalium vernedei. Taxonomy (NCBI): domain Eukaryota; kingdom Metazoa; phylum Mollusca; class Scaphopoda; order Dentaliida; family Dentaliidae; genus Pictodentalium; species Pictodentalium vernedei. The sequence continues at coordinate 27,572,255 of CM062291.1, read as the reverse complement.
GGTTGCTGGAGAGTGCAGGTTTCAATCTATAGTAAGGTGTACACAAATTATACACATAAGTCACCCACATCCACCCCATATACATATACACGCACACGAGGTCTCACTCTCCAGCAAATTGTACACAAGTTTCACCCATAAGCTATTCTCCACTCACATACACACTACGATGAATGTGTGTATAAAAGTACATAATGGTAATACAAATTATTTGCTTATGAATTGCTGGTGAGTGCAGGTGTCACTTTCAAATAAGTTATGCATATAACTCCACCTACTCACGCCTATTAAAACACACAGGGTTGTGTTGGCATGATGGAATAATTTCTGCTACAAAATCTCCCAGCGAACCCAAAATCTTGGTCAAAATCAAAGATAATCAATTACAGTTTATTCTTAAAACAAAACTTTCAAAGGAAAATGTTAGAAAGCTCCAGAACTCATTAACACCCACTAGTATTTATATTCTCTCTTTTCTAGAAATTTAATGCCCAACCAATTTATTTCTTCACAAGTTGCTGGAGATAGAGATTTCGCTCTCCGGCAAATTGTACACAAATTATACACATAAGTTACCCCCCCCCCCCCGCCCCTCCGCCACACACTCCCCCAACTACATACACATTAATATGAGTGTGTATATAAAGTGCATTAATTATTTCTTTATGAATTACTGGAGAGTGCAAGTTTCACTCCCAAATAAGATATGCATATAGCCTCACCCACCAAAACCCACTCATACATACACGGGGGTGATGTTTTGTGCATAATGAAATATTAAATTGTTGAAAAGTGGAGGTTTCACTATCCAGCAAGGTGTATACAAATTACCCCATCCACCCTCCGACTCATGCACATCAAAAAGGGGTGAGTATAAAATTACATAATGTTGATAAAAATTATTTGTTTATGAATTTCTTAATTATGCTTATGGCCACACCCACCCGTACCCATTCATACACATTGCGTGCATAATGGAAGAAGTTCTGCCAAGAAGTCCCTCAGTAGGTCCCAAATCATGATAAAAATCAAAGATGATTTAATACAGTTTATACTTTGAAATTGTTTTTTATCAAATGTAAATGTTATAAATCATCACTACTCATCAGTATCTATACTTAACTCTAGTTTAACATTCTAGACAACAGTTACCTTTCATTTTCGTGGTTTGATCTCTCATCTCCAAGCAATTGATTTGCTTGCAATTTGCTAGGGAGTGGAAGTTTCACTCTCCAGCAGAGTGTACACAAATTACACAAATTATACTTATTAGTTACCTCCACCTACCCAACACTCATATATAGCAAGATAGGGTGTGTATAAAAGTGCATAATGTTGATAAAAATATGTTTTATATACTGCTAGAGAGTGCAGGTCTCACTCTCAAATAAGTTATTTATACTACACCCCTCCCCCCCCCCCACCAACCAAAACCCACTTATACACATAAGAGTTTGTTTACATGTTCATAATGGTAGTACTTTTTTAAGAAACTCCCAGTGATAAAAAAAAACATGGAAAAAATCAAAGATGATTTACTGCAGTCCACACCACACAATCCAACCTGTTCTTGGAGGGTGAGGGGTGAAAATTTTACTCTCCGGCAAATTTGTAAACAAATTGTACACACAAGAGTTGCCCCCCCCCCCCCCCCCCACACACACACGGACACTTAAATACACATCAAGATGGGTGTGTGTATAAATGGGCATACTGTTAAAGAAAATTGTTTATTTGCTTATGAATTTGTTCATGAATTGCTAGAGACGGCAGGTGTCAACTGAAATAAGCTATGCATACAACCCCACCTACGCACACCAAGTTAAACATACATGGGTATGATTTGTTCACACACTGCTGGAGAGTGGAGGTTTCACACTCCGGCAGATTGTGCACAAATCATACACCTAAGTTACCCCTACCGCCCCCACCCACCCGCGTACGCATAGGCACACGCAAGGGAGTGTATATAAAAGGGCATAATGTTGATAAAAAAATATTTGTTTATGAATTGCTGGAGAGTGTATATACGTGTATATATATGCATGTATATATGTGTATGCATATGCATGTGTACGTGCATACTGGTGTATGTATGTATATGTGTGTGGGTGTGGGTGTGTGTGTGTGTGGGTGTGTGTGGGGGTGTGTATATATATATATTTGTGTGTTTTCCAACTATCTTACAGGAATAACAAGTTAGGGGTAAAGAGCCCACTCGGCTTGCTTTCTTTCATTCACTATTCTTTCTTTTTGTATTAAGTACTATGAATGTACTGATGACAACCAAGAACCAACCACCTGTGGTGTAAATCATGCATTTAATCCCGTTTCAATGCATCTCCATCTAAATTTTCCATAGTCCAATTGTGTAAAGTTAATCCAAAATGCGGAAGAATCCAAAACTCGAAACACTTAACTTTCTTAACGAAATCATGTTGGTTTTTTCGAAAGGTTTAGTCAGCAATGTTTTTTGCCGAAGCTGCGAGGTTGATTGCAGTGTGATGTCCGTGAGTTTCCCAGTGACACAGCAGTTAATGACTTTTTCTGATTCGAATATGAATATTTTTACAAACGGTAAATTTGGTGCACGCTTTCTTCAAACCATTTCTCAGTACGCGTATTATTATTATTGGTTTTTTTTTGTTTTTTTTCTTGTTTTTTTTTCTCTCTCTCCTTTTTTATTCATTGGGTTTTTTCAATTCCCACTTGTGGTTCGACTGCCATATTTTTGAGAATAGCTCGAACCGTCTATATCTATATTTCGTCTCGTGTGAACTATAAACATACAACAATAGTCAAAATTATTGCCTGATTGAATTCAGTCCTGAGATATGGTCTTCACACATGTGATACACAGAGTTGTAAAAAAGTAGGAGTTTTGCCCTTTCACCCCTCGGGTTGAAGACTAAATTACTTTCCCACTTTTTTCATGACAATGTTTTTGTTCCTTGTTAAACTCTTGTATTTATTTTACACTTTACTACTCTTTCTGTCTGCATCTCTGTCCTGCATCCCTTCTCTTTTTCCATACAGAAAGGCTTCCTCACTGACTAGATCTGGCTCGGGGGCGCTGAAGACGACTGCAGTTGCGCGACGAGTTGGCAGAATGCATTTTACAGCCAGTTATGTTGTAGAACTAGACTTATGGCCACTATTCGAGAACGACCCAATAACTATCTTCCATGGCGGGTGACTTAGGTCAATATCGTATTACCGTGGGTCTTTTCTACAACATCGCCTACTGCCCTTCATGTTTCCAGCGAAGCGAAAATCACCGTCTTATTAGTAAGATTTGGGGCTGACAAATATAAAAATCCCATTTCTTTTGATTGGGGTCGTATTTGTTTTAAGTGTCCTTCTTATACTGTCCGGAGATGTAAAACAAAATCCGGGTCCCTCCACAACTAATAGTGAAATGTCGCATAATACACTAGCATTATTTCATTATAATATAAATAGCATCCGTAACAAAATAGATGTCTTAAATGATCTAGTAGATGAGTATGACATTCTTTGTTTCACAGAAACTCACCTTGATTCCTCAGTCTGCTCAAATGATATTTGTATATCCGGATTTCAAACCCCAGTTAGGCGTGATAGAAATCAGTTTGGCGGCGGTGTCGCAGTATATTTCTCTGACAATTTATTTTTTAACCCACGACACAGTCTACAGTTTGACGATGACATATTATGGTTTGAAGTAGGTACGAAATCACGATTTCTTTTATGTGTCACATATAGGTCAGAAAATTTGTGTACCCCAAATTATTGGGACAATCTCCGCGAAAAGACGGAGCAAGCATTAACCCTAAACCCTTCAGTAATAATTGCTGGAGACTTAAGCAGCGACTTATTAAAATGTACTGGCCCGTTACACAATATGATAACAAGTCTAAACATGAAAAATGTTATACAAGAACCGACGCGAATTACACAGAGAAGTCAAACTTTACTCGATCCAATTATTATAAGTGACACCGTTGACGACATATTTTCTGGAACCATTGACTTAGAGCTTTCTGATCACAAAGCGACGTTTTTAATTTTAAATCAAACTCGACCAAAATTGTGTTGTACCACAAGATGTGTATGGAACTACAATAATGAAGATTTTGAGACATTAAATGAATTAATACATGAAACTGACTGGAAACCCATTATATGTGAACCTGACAATATCAACCTTTCTGTGGATAACTTTCAACGTAAATTTCTTGAACTAGCAAAAGCTTGTATACCGAGATATGAGGTGACAATTAGGAAAAACGACAAACCGTGGTTTGACAATACTCTCAGAAAAACAATTCGTCAAAGAGACAGAGCAAGGAGTTTTGCATTGAAATTAAAGACCATCGCCTCGTGGCAAAAGTATAAATCTCTTAGAAATAAAGTAAATAACATGAAAAAAATAGCGAAGAAAAGATTTTTTGATAAAGTAGATGAATCCTTAACTGCCGATTCTAATTCCAACTCCAGTCAGTTCTGGCATATTGTGAAAAAATTTATGAATAATTTTATGGAAAACACGTCTATTCCACCTTTACAACTTACAACTGAATCTGGAATTAAAATTGTCGACGATGATGGAGAAAAAGCGGAACTTTTGAATAACCTTTTTTTGAAAAATAGTAGTTTAGATAATCAAAAAGATGACCTACCACCCTTCTCGACCAGATGCGGTAACTTAGTAACAGATATAGAATTTACCGAAGTAGATATATTCAACATAATAAAATCACTACAACATAAAAAGTCAAGTGGACATGATGGTATTGGTCACCGGCTCTTGAAAGAAACAAAACATTCTATTTGCTCCCCGTTATTTCTTCTGTTCAGAAAATCTTTATCATGTGGTATATTTCCTAGCGAATGGAAACTGGCCGATGTAATTCCACTATTTAAGAAAGGTGATCGCATTGATGCGAACAATTACAGGCCAATATCTCTTTTATCGTGTGTTGGCAAAATTATGGAAAGAGTTGTTTTCAAATACATTCACAAGCATTGTGTAGATAATAACCTTTTCTATAAGTATCAATCTGGCTTTCTCCCTCAAAATAGTACAGTTTTTCAATTGATAGAAGTCTGTCATAATCTGTGTGATAGTGTCGATTCCAGGCAGTTCACATGTGGTGTATTTTGTGATATTTCGAAAGCCTTTGATAGAGTGTGGAATCGTGGACTGATCTTTAAACTCGAACGCTATGGAGTATCTGGCACACTGCTTCGCTGGTTCAGTGATTACTTATCTGACAGAAAACAACGAGTTTTAGTAAACAAGAGTTACTCCGGTTAGGGAACCATCGAAGTAGGCGTCCCGCAAGGCTCAGTGCTTGGTCCCTTTCTCTTCTTAGTGTATATCAATGATATTGCAGACATTTTAGAATCCCTGGCAAGACTATTTCCAGACGACACGTGTCTCAGCAAAGGCGCACCTTCAGCATACGAAGTAGCCAATGTCTTAACCGAAGACTTGCGCCGGATAAACATTTGGGCTAATAATTGGCTTGTTAAATTCAACGCTAACAAAACAAACTTAGTAAAGTTCACCCTTCAAAGAGACATTTGCTGCCCAGATATTGTTTTTTTCCGACACAGTACTCACGTGTGAAGAAAAACACAAACATTTAGGGATCACCCTACAGGGTAACCTGTCGTGGGACCATCATATTGATAATATTTGTAGAAGGGCATGTTCAAGATTATCTCAACTCAGAAAACTAAAATACACCCTCAATAGGAAAACACTTGAACGTATGTATTTGTCATTATATTACCTATCTTGGAGTATGCAAGCTCAGTTTGGGGGTGTGCGAGCGCTTATTTGTTAAAGCGTCTTGATGACATACATTATGATGCCGCTCGAATAGTTAGTGGATTGACAAGATCCGTTTCCAGGCAAAAATTATTGCTTGAACTCGGTTGGAAAAGTCTCGATGACAGAAGATACATCCAAAAAATGTGTGTATTTTACAAAATCATTAATGGAACTGCACCTGACTATCTTGTAGAATTGCTGCCTCCTCGATTTAGTGAAATTTCTCAATACAACTTGAGGGGAGCATCCAATTTTATCCCATGTCGAACTCGTACGGAACTTTTGAAAAGTTCTTTTATCCCATCATGTGTTGAGATTTGGAATACTCTACCCGACCAAGTTAAAAGCTCTATGTCAATTTTTGAATTTAAGAGAAAATTAGTGCCGCCAACTTACAGCCCGCCGTTATACTTCAATGTTGGTAAACGAAGACTTAACATTCTTCATAGCATGATTCGAAATGAATGTAATGACCTCAATGCACACAAGTACAGAAATCATATATCTGAAACCCCTTACTGCTCATGTGGAGAATATTTTGAGGATGCCTGGCATTTCTTCACGGTTTGTTCTACATATGATAACATTAGAGCTGAGCTTTTTCAAACCATACAGCATTATCACATCACAGAGATCAGTCCACTCCTGTATGGTATCCCTTCGCTAACAAATGATGAAAATGAGATCTTATTTAAATGTGTTCAAAGATATATTCGCGATTCATCCCGCTTCGCAAACTAGATCATCGACGAAAATTTTAATAATGTCTTCACCGTAACACCATCAGTGTTTCAACCCTTACTGGCAGCTCCTTGTAAAGGAAATGCCATTTAAGTATATCCAGGTTAGAGCATTTCTTAGTGTCATTGGGTGCCTTCTAGGCTGCCGTATTGTCCGCTCTGCAGTTTGTCTTCGACCTCTTGTTTAGCCATTGTAATGGAACACTTCCGTAGGAGTTTGAGCAACATTTATCAGTGGAAATCTCTGCCCCTTCACTGTGAGCCTTACTTCTTTTTTCTTCTTCTTCCCCACTCTCTCTCTCTCTCTCTCTCTCTCTCTCTCTTGCCTATTTTTATTTGGCAGAAAATATAAGTGTAAATCTATTTGTAAAGTTTTGTACATTATTTAATTGCTACCATTATTGCAATAATTATATTATTAAATGTTATATGTAATGGAGAGGAGGGTTTGCTAAGTGTTGAGCACTTGTCCTCCAATTCTTTTGCTATGCTTTTGTTGGCAAATAAATATGTTTAAACCAAACCACGGTGTAAAAAAAGCCACTGTGGATTGCAAGTTACGCCGTACCTCTCAGCCAATCAAAATGCAGTATTTTGTTTCATTTTGGAAATAATTTCAGATACTGATTAATACAGAATAGGTTTTCTTTTTTATTATATGCTACGAGACATTTTATTATACAATATTCAGCCCAATTCGACCCCAAATGCGTACGTTTCAAAACAATAACAAAGATCAGCTGATCGCCTCTTCAAGGCGACGTAACGCGGCGTTGTGTGATGTCATTTAGGAAGCAACTGAGGAATATTTCACTATTATCTATCGAGTCGATAGATAGTGAGAAATATCTTTTAGATAATTTGCGATAATTCACAGACTAGCAACAAAGGTGTTATTGATCTTCGTGGTATCTTCCACGTCAAGCCAATGACAGCATTTGGAAGAGCTCACATTCATCTATTGGGATATAAAAATATTGATTGGTTTAACCCAAAACATTCACTTAGCAGCCAACATACTAAATCAAATTATGACGTATCATGTTTTGGGGCCAGTGTCACAACACGATGGGGCAGACATGTGAGATTTATGAGCACTCTGGAGCTCGGCCGTAATTAGAGAGGACAGCCGGGCTTTTCAGTGAACACACGTCTCTCCACCTCGCGGTGTTGTGGTTGTGTTGGGGCAGATTCGTCATCTTAAGGTATCAGTAACTTGATATTTAAAAATATAACAGACGGGTATTATCTAAATAGAATTTAATGAAAATAAAACACTATAATGTACTCACATGTACGCATCAAGAACAATCCACGAAAATATATACACAACACTAAACAAATCACAGATAAGCTCTCGATAGCTCCCTCAAATTAAGTCAACTGTTGGAGCTCTCGATAGCTCCCTCCAACTAACTTTACTTCACGTTATACGTTAAACTTCGCTTATTGCTCTCAAAGCCCTCCCGCGCCACTTTGCCTAATACCTTCTCACCTATTCAAAACTATATGTTGGACCCGCTTGTACCACAACTCATTAACACGTCCATAACCAAAAACAGCCACCGGGCTGGAGTTTGAACCTTACGATCAACACTGCTTTTCTAAATCTTGCTTTTTTATTATCAAGGAATACCCCGGGGGAATCTAAGCGGTATCTCCTTGAAGCACTCGGAATTGATTTACGGAGACCTTTGACTCCATTGAGTTTGCAGGCAGCGACACATCCCCATGCTGTGTTACTGTGCGTTCTCAGCGAGGTTGATTATCATTGCCCGTTTGCCTATGTGCAGGATAAAAATAATTACATGTTCACCTGTTTTCACGAATAATGATGATGTTCGATTAATTAAGAGATTAACAGTTGGCTTCTGCTAACCACGGATCAAAGAATAATTTATTTTACATAATATACACGCTACCAATTCGAGTCGATCTGGACAGCCAGAAAAGCGCCATATCGGCTTCAAAGAATTAATAATGTGTCTAAATTTAGAAGATGACGTCGTAATTAAATTATTGGGTGTTACGCCTACAGGCGTAGCAAACACGAACATTTCATTTTGTCCCTCACCAGCGTTCGGACAATTTTACAGGTGGAGGAAGCCGGAGTACCTGGAGAAAACCAACGGGCAACGACGGGCAACTGTCAGACTCCCAAACGAATTAACTCCACACAGGAACGGTTAGAATTGGTTAACACAAGTGCAACATCGACGTACAGTACTTCTTAGTGCACAGCGCCACCGTACCCACGTGGGCAATCTGGATTAAGTGGCTTGCCTAAGGACACCACGCTGTTGCTCCTGGCGGGCGTCGAACCGTGCAGCAATAGGTTTGAAGTACAATGCGTAACCATAGGACCACCGCATTCCCATCGATAACCTTAAATAACATTAAGATAAGATATTTTTTGTTAATTCTCCGCAGTTTCCATGTTTTCAAGATTTTCGTCATGACAGAATCTACCTGTCCACTAAGATATGGTGCCCCAGTTAATGCATCGCAGGTAGAATTACTTTGTTTGTTTTATCGCCCAAGAGCCCCGAAAATTACAGAAAGTGGAAAATTAACATACCACGTCCGAATATATCCGAAAGTTTAGTCCAGCTCATGTTTAAGCACACGTCATTGGCCCTTTAATCTTTACATACCTAATTGTACCCATTGTAATATAGAGTTTAATTACATTGTTACAAGCTGAAAAATTGTTTTATCCTTCGATCTTGATACGTTATCTGTGATATACTGAGCTCCTTGATATTTTGAATATGTAAAATGGAATAATTTTATAATATTTGTTGTAATGTTAGAGATTATTGTCAATGTTTATAACTTATAAATGAATTGTTACTTTGAATGGAATTTTCTTTATCGACCTAGCACATTTTTAGGAATAGAGGAGGGGGTGTAACGGATGTTATTTATTTATTTATTTATTTATTTATTTATTATTTATTCATTTATTGGGGTTTAGCGACACTTTCGACAGACACGGTCGCAGACTCCGCAACGTACACTCTAAAAACAGATGGGTTACAAATCAACCCAAATAAACTGGATTGAGTGAATATGAACCCAAATTACGTACACTCTAAAACCAGTTGGGTTAAAAACCAACCCAAATCAACTGGGTTAAGTGAATATGAACCCAATTTGGTTCATATTCACTCTATCTAGTTGACTTGGGTTGATTTTTAACCCAACTGATTTAGAGTGTAACAACTCCGCACAAGCGGGGTTATCAACGGCTGAAGACAAGTGCACCATCGACGTCTAAGTACACAACGTGCAATCAGGATGAAATGAAATATTTTTCTTAATCCGACAATGCATGTAAATAGATGCACATTTAAAGTTGAGCATATTTTAAAATAGTATTTTTTGACTTCCTATACATGTTTTAAACTTTCAGAAAACTTTATATCACCGTTTCTCTTATCGAAAAATAAACTTAACCCTTTACCCAACGTAACGGCCAAAACCGGCCAGCGCTATTATCAAAAATCGCCAGCTAATTTTTCTTATTTTTTCATTTTTTGTCTCAAAAACATAGGTTATGACCCCTCGTTGGAACGAGCTCGTCGAGCTCGTTCCAATGAGGGGTCATAACCTATGTTTTTGAGACAAAAAATGAAAAGAAAGTGTTTTTGCAAGTGTCGTCTGCTCTTTTCATGTTAGGTAAAGGGTTAATAGAACAAGTTCTCGGTTAACACTATTCTGTATTGAAACACAAATATAACAAATACTGAAAGGCTATTTGGGGTTTTTTTTTCTTGGATAACTAGGACTGGAGGAGGGGATACATCCTTTCTACATTTCTATTTGGGGATAGACTAGACTCTTCCACCAGAAGGCACATTAAATTGTTCGCCATGTTTGGAAGAGAATAAAAACGTTAATAGTATGTTATCCGACGAAGACATCGATTTGATTGTATGCAGGTCTTCATCTTTTGGAAATTAAATACAGTGCTAAGAGAGGCCTTTTTTATATTTAAAAATATTTCTGTTAATCCGACAATGTTTGTAAATAGGTACATATTTAAAGTTGTTAGAGTATATTTTAAAATCGTATATTTTGACTTCCTGTACATTTGTTACACTTTAATAATATTTTATTACACTGTTTCTCTTATCGAAAAATAAAGTTGATACCTGTCCTTCACTGTGACTTCTAATAGTTCACTAAAACAGGTATATTCACACTTTTTTATCAAAAACACAATACGACATCTTTGTTAAACGTTTCAAAACTCTCAAAAGAATGGCGTTTTCTGCTACTGAACAATTTCAAGTTCAGTGGTATATATAGAATATACCCATAGTAGCTAGCTTGGTGTAACAAATGTTCACCTTTGGCGCGCGGTTAACACCACTTGACCAAACTACTTTGGGTGTATTTTACTTATACCACGATCGTCAGATTAATAAGAGTTTAAATGTTAAATAAATCAGTATTCACACGTGCGAATCTGTTTTTGTTTACATGAGCACCGGTGAGCGGTACTTTCGCTGGCAATTTTATCGCCGAAACGAAATAGAAAACGAAACGTGCAAATTACGGGGTCTTTTCATTTTAATAACATAATAACATACTATTTCGAGTTGTGGATGCTTTATTAACATGAGACAACGTACGTTTGTCAATAATTGGTATCTTATGAGGTAAACTTATTTAAAAACGTAATAAATAATTGCCGGTTTCATATCACTCTTCACGAGGCGACGAGTGATCAATTTAGACAGGTTTGCATTCAAGGCGAGGTCACCAAAGGTCAACTTGGATGTATTTCCACAATTGGTGTAAATTTTTACTATTGAAATCCCATTGCTGGCCTGTTCACCACGGTTGGTGTGAAAAGAAATGAAATGAAGTTTATTCAACAAAATATTAAATTTACAAGAAGATTTGTACAAAGAGTTTTACATATATAGAATACACTGGTAAATTGTTGGGAGACAACATAACCACATTGGCTGTCTTCCTGTTGCCCCGAGGAAGTGAAAAAGACTACACAGAAATGACTACACAGAATGGAGTAGACTGGGTATTTTTGTTCATAAGTACCACTGCCTTGGCTCAGCTATTGAGTGAATGATCAGGAGAAGGAAGACCTCGAATCTACATGCTGGCCCCTTCCCAGTCTACGCGAAAGACTGCACCCGATATGCGCGAGTGCAGTTTGACGGTAGACTACAGATTTGAATAAATAAGATTAAACGTGAGATAATGGGTCAAGACATGATTGGGAGATTAATTCGAGGTCGGGTGGGATGAGATAACTGGAGAAGTCACCGGCATAGGCCTGCAATGTCTTCCTACGATTAAGAATGTTTTTTCTTGGCAGGTAAGACTCGAACAGTCTTCACCTTGAGAAGAAGTGTTTACAATATGGCTCGTTTGTAACTATGAGGGGGGAATGTTATGGGCAAATAGGACGATTTCTGTCTTCAATGACGTCATACATAAGGTCGCCATTGTGCTAGAATGCCCTATGTCCCACTGGCACATAGAGCACTCTAGCACCCAGGAGACGACTTCTTTCTCTCATATGAAGGATCCCGCAGGGGAGTGTGGCGACGTGCGTGTATTATTGAGCGTTTGGCCTACAGTCAGGACACATTTGATACGAGCAGGTAACATGTGAGGAGTAGCTTGCTAAGCATTAATTAGTAAGTTGTTTCTTAAAAACATGTGCGTAAAGCTAAAATTTATGTCATAGGCTTTTTTATATATAGTAGAATGGGTAATCATGGTATAAAAAGCCTTACAGTATAGACAATACTGTGTGGAATGGGAGGAGTGGGCGGAAAGTAACATATTATGGAACACTAAAAACACATTGAATATTATTGGCAGTACTTGTCCTACATTCAGGGAACATGTTACTTTTGGATATGGGTGGAAACCTGGTCATTAATGGAGTTTATCCCAATATTATCCATACCCCATCCTCTATGCCAGGACGGCAATAAATCATCCCATCGGCTAAGAAGAGTGCTGCACCAGTGGTGAGTGACGTCCCATTATCCGATAGGCCAATCGATACTTTTTAAAACAGCAGACATTAAGGAGCCCCATCAGATGGCCGAGCACCAGCTATCCCCTTTTTCATCGCTAATGGCTATATTGAGAGCTAACGTGGGTGTGCGGTAAGGTGCACTCAAAATCTATTTTTAGTGACCGAGAATTCCACCCATTTATCACGACCACCAAATTCAATCTTAGTGGAGCTTTACAACCTCTTGGAATCGATGGCAACGACACAGTGGGGAAGTGGATTTCACGGGGGCGGGGGGGGGGGGGTCTCTAACACACTGGAATCTATAATGTCCTCGCCACCCATACACGGTGAACTTGCGCCATCACTGTATGAATCCAATCATTTGCACGGAGATGAATACTGGTAGCCTCGCCAATGTATACCCACAATAATATGATTTTGGAGGGCATTGCGGTTTATTAATGACTGGACAGAAGTGACTAACAACCCGACTGCTTGTAAATGGATGGTTCTTAGTCGTTTCTGGTGGGTCGTTAATAAAACCGCTGCACCCGACAAAGGCATGTCATTACTATTATTACCATTGTTACTAGCAAAATACCATAAATAATTAAAAATGGGCTGAAATGGAGTTGTCCACTGAAAATCACATGAAACAGCATTATTTTTAATAACTTTAAACATGAAAACCAATCGTTCATTCAGTTGTACGAACTGGAACTATCTTCTGCTTTGTTATAAAACAGAAGTCGAACGGTCACGTGGCTATCACCTGCCTGGTCTGAGGAGAATTTAGAAAACATTCAAGTTGTCAAACAATAGCTGGACTACGTAGTGTATGAGGCCATATGCATATCATTATAATCTCCATGTATAATTTCTCCGTGATATGACAAAAATACCCCGAAATGAAACTCGCTTACACAATGTCAAGGGTATCAAATTTCAAACGACGAGAAATGATGGGAACTATCAATCGAACGGAACTTAGTCATGTCATGTAACGCGTAGAGCTGTTAATGAGATGCTAACTCACTAACGGCCCAACGTGTCACATGATTTGTGGGACAGTTTCAAAGTGCCAGTAAAACACCGTTACAGTAGTAGGAACGTCCTGCAAAGTGAAAATAATATATAATATTCTGAACGTCTCTGAAATCAGGAGTTGAAATCGTATTCACTCATTACTTCAGCGAGTTATTTTGCGCATCATCATGCGAAACAAAAACGTTCCTCCATTTGCACCCGTTACACACACCATACGTTAACTAATGCTGCCACTCATACAGTGCATTTGGAACACAGTCGAAAGGTTTACTGTTAATATTATCAGCGCACCATTATTACAATGACATCATAGAATGACTCATAATGGCTTGGTTATGCTCTATTGATACTGATAACAAAGGAACTACTGTTTCGCCATTAGTCCCAAGCTTTAACTCTTTACCCAACGAATCGGCCGCATCCGCCCGCGAACTTTGCAACTTCAGCAGTTGAAAAAATATTATTTTTCAAAAAATTTCAACAAAACCATATCATATGACCCCTCGTTGGAACGAGCTCGTCGAGCTCGTTCCAACGAGGGGTCACATGATATGGTTTTGTTGAAATTTTTCAAAACATTGGAAAATATGATATTTAAAATAATAAATTTTGATATCATCTGCGTTGGGTAAAAGGTTAATAAATGCTAGCTGATAGATTGTTTGCTGTTGTGTCAAATTAAAATGTACGGAACACTTTAACCCGTCGCTTACGCGACGTTTTACAGAAAACGTGCAAAGAGAACGATTATGAATAGTTAAAAACATTTTCGTTTTTGCCTCCACCACATAGCTTTTGATCGCCATCGACGACCTCGTGTAAATTTGGGTGAACGCGCTAAATATTAGAGCAAACATTAAAACATAATAATAACGTGAATGCCGAAATTTGTGAATATCGCTAGCCGGATGTGATCATTACGTTTGTAAAGTGTTGTTAAATACCGTTATGAGCGCCGTGTCTCGCGAGTAAGCCCGAAGGCAAACCTTTAGACTAACAAAACTCACAGCGTTAACCAATGTACGCAACTTACAGGAATGTTCCCAAATTAGACGGCATAACATGTAGTGTTTTATTATTATCATTATTATTATTATTATTATTATTATTATTATTATTATTATTTTATTATTATCCTTGAAAATGCTAATGGTTCATTTCAACCCATTTGAAGTCAAAACTGGAAAATACAATTCTAGAAAATACAATTGTAAAAGTTTTATAGCATTGGTCCCTGGAAATATGAGTGCATTACCATCATGAACAAAGATATTTTGGGACGATACCATTGTAAGCTGGTACAAAAAAGTTTTATTTCTTTATTTGTGGATGAGCTGTGATTAAGATAAATCATACTTTCACGAATTTCAATTAAGACCAGATGCTCCGCTTTGTGAATACCTGTCTGGTGATCGCTTTGCATAGGTTTCCGAAACACGCGAGGTGGAAAGGGATACAAAATGGCAACTTTCAACGTGCAATGATTGCCGGATAGAATCTAGACTTCAGTGGTGGCAGTAAAGACATGCCTAAAGAGGTACACAGGTGGCAAACACAACTGTTGTAAAAACTCTGGCTCTCCCGATATTAATATATTCTCTTCCAGTACCCCGAGCCCGACCCGACGCAATTTTCGATGAAATTCAATCTAATTTTTGTCGGGTTTTATGGAGGGTCTGGTAACAGTGATGAGATAAGACGACAGGAAATGATAAACACTACTGTGAACGGTGGTATAAAATTTCCCCACTCGCAGAAATAGAGGATATGGAATGAGTGTTTTTCTCATATAATATTTATGAAACGAGTCTAAGAATTTTCTGTTTTGGCGAGCCTCTGGCGAGTCCAAACGGAAAATTCGGACGAGTTTCATAAATATTATATGAAAAAAAACACTCATTTCATATTCTATTTATCATATGACACACACAGGCGCAAATTAGCCACTTAGTATGACTTTTTAACCCATCACCTTACTTGAGTTGCAGACGGCACTTGGAAAATACATCCTCGTATAACTGAAACAATTCATTTTTTGCTTCCAAAACATAGGTTATGACCACTCATTGGAACGAGCTCGTTCCAATGAGGGGTCATAACCTATGTTTTGGAAGCCAAAAGTGAAAATATAAAAAACAAATGAATGGCATTTTTCTTGCAGGTAAAAAGATTAATACAATACAACCCACCCTAAATAGGACAGATAACGTAAATTCTCCCTACTGAAATTATGCAAATGTCACCCAGTTGTATTTTGTTTAGCCAATCAAATTGTCCTGTTTGAAATTGACCAATGAAAGCTCCCAACTCTAATTATGCAAATTATGAAAATGTGGCCCAGATGTATTTTGTTCAGCCAATCAAATTGTCTAGTTTTGAAAATGACCAATGAAATTGACGGAAGGCTTTATTTATCACTGATGAATATGAAAACAAAATATCAAATGTTTTAAAGTGAACAAAACGGACGAGTCATATGATAAACTAAATTATTAGACACTGAAATGTTCTCCGAGGGGAATACAGTGTTAAGAACAAAGATCAATATGATTTTAAAATCCCCCGAAGAGAGTCTAGCAAAATCGCAGTTAATGTGAAACCCTTTTGGAAAATAAAGTCGTCAACTAGTGGGCCAAGTTGAAACATACCGCATCAAATATATTTCTTCAGCCTCTCGTTAACAATGAGAATATTAAAATAAATAACACTTCAGTTTTTTTACAAAACGTGGTGTGAAAAGGCACACATTTGATTAATTACGTAGCTGGTATCCATGGACATTGGTACTACCTTGAGCAGCGTCAGACGGACTCGTTGCGATCCGATTGTAAACACGACCGAGAATCTGATACAAATTACAACAGGACATTTGGTCATGATAACACATTTATCGAACAACCTCGTTACATAATGCCCATTTTCCAGTTTAAATTAAGTAGGAATTGGTCAAAATCTTGAATTTAATTTTTAATGCGTAATAACAATGCATTGTATGTGATAGTGCGGTGTTTACCGGAAGTTGAATCTGTCTGATACGGAATCGGAACCGGAAATGTAACCTGAAATGATTAACGCCATCCCATTATTATTTATCACTGATGAATATGAAAACAAAATATCAAATGTTTTAAAGTGAACAAAACGGACGAGTCATATGATAAACTAAATTATTAGACACTGAAATGTTCTCCGAGGGGAGTACAGTGTTAAGAACAAAGATCAATATGATTTTAAAATCCCCCGAAGAGAGTCTAGCAAAATCGCAGTTAATGTGAAACCCTTTTGGAAAATAAAGTCGTCAACTAGTGGGCCAAGTTGAAACATACCGCATCAAATATATTTCTTCAGCCTCTCTTTAACAATGAGAATATTAAAATAAATAACACTTCAGTTTTTTTACAAAACGTGGTGTGAAAAGGCACACATTTGATTAATTACGTAGCTGGTATCCATGGACATTGGTACTATCTTGAGCAGCGTCAGACGGACTCGTTGCGATCCGATTGTAAACACGACCGAGAATCTGATACAAATTACAACAGGACATTTGGTCATGATGACACATTTATCGAACAACCTCGTTACATAATGCCCATTTTCCAGTTTAAATTAAGTAGGAATTGGTCAAAATCTTGAATTTAATTTTTAATGCGTAATAACAATGCATTGTATGTGATAGTGCGGTGTTTACCGGAAGTTGAATCTGTCTGATACGGAATCGGAACCGGAAATGTAACCTGAAATGATTAACGCCATCCCATGGTCATTAAAAAGGTGTATTGTGAAAATAAGAAAGATAGATGAATTTACTGACCACACCTTGGCCTTACTTATTAACCCCCTTCCTAAAACTTAATATAATATTATAACGCTTACTGCTGTAACAATTGCGCAAATGTCCACCCATTCAAAAAGGAAATAGGGAACTTTTCTGGAACAGAATTTTGACGTGGGAGACCGGAGACGTATTTGTTTTAAACACGCCTGAGGAAATATTTTCCCAACCCCCATAGTACAAAATTTTACATTGTGTAGTTTTCAAAAGATTAGAGCTGTTTAACCATTTGAACACGAAAGGCCACTTTTCCGGCCCAGGATCGTAATACGACATGAATTCATAAAGGATATTGTTGTTCAGCGAATTTGTGCACTTGCCGAATCAAGATTTTCACGTTGAAAACATTGATAGTTTTTTTTCCCAATTAACGAATGTAGACGTTACCAGTTGATGGTTCTGAACTCTGAACTGGTGTTGAATATAGTATCAGGGCCCCAATGTTTAACCCTTTACCTAACATGAAAAGCTGACGGCACTTGCAAAAAAAAATTCTTGACTATTTTTTTAAATTTTTTTGTCACAAAAACATAGGTTATGACCCCTTATTGGAACGAGCTCGATGAGCTCGTTCCAATGAGGGTCATAACCTATGTTTTTGAGACAAAAAATGAAAAAAATAATGAAAACTAACTGACGATTTTTGAGAATAGCGCTGGCCGGTTTTGGCCGTTACGTCGGGTAAAGGGTTAAGTCTGGTCTCAGCGAGATAGAGCTGTGCTCCTTTGCGAAAAAGTGAGGGAAACACGTGATCCATCGAGTGTCCCTTCTCAAGAAACATTTTACTGTCACTGACGGAAAAATTTAATAATATAAAATTGAATCTATCTTTGCCTGTAACCATAAATTATACTTTCTAGTTGACGTTAACTCCGAGTATTCAGAAGATTTGAATGCCTGCCTTACTCCTTTCAAGCTATACATTTATTCGTGCAGAAAACAAATGTTATACACCAACATCTCTGCAAGCAAGTAGAACCAATGACGCGCATGGACAATGGACTTTGTCACCCCTTGTGACACCCTCAGCAGTACAATGGTACTTTCCGTCAAACGTCACACCCAGAAGCAGAAAAGGAGGAAGAAGCAATTGAGCCAAGGAGGTCGCCGAGACTCAGTCCACAGCCATTCCGGACAATCTGTTACAGTTTGTTGTCTTCAGACATGCACATTCACCACGTTGATGCTATTGTTCGTTGACTGTCTCATCGTTCTCATTGACCAGTATAGTCGGTCCCCGACCGGGTCAGTTCAGTTATATTTTGGGGTTGGCATCTTTTGCTGGTCTTCAGACAAGTAGAACCTGCCACTCGGGCTTCTAAGGAAAGTCTTATGTGTCACAAACTTGTTAAAATAGAACACAACAACTGTAAAGTCAGGAGGAAAGGGAATCAACACCCCAAGTTGTGTTTTTCCTGCATTGCACGAACACCAAAGGCGCACATGAAATACATGAATAACTCCATACGGATCGTTGTCCCCTGTCTTCCGTACTCTATCTGAGTTGTGTTCGGTATAATGCCTCGGATAAACGAGAAAGGACAACCCTATCGAAGGTCTTGTCGTACCTGGAGACTAGGATTCGATTACTGCATTGCAACAAGACATCGAATGGCACAGATGAACAACGAAGAATACTAACACTGCGACACAAAATGACATGTTCTCTCCACTATTATTTATTTATTTATTGGTGTTTAAGGTCATATACTTACGCACAATGGTTAATCATGGCCGGGACAGTTTTACGGTTGGAGGAAGCTGGAATATCCGAGGAGAACCATAGAGCAACGACGAGCAGCTGCCAGCTCTCCAACATCGTAACTCCGCACTGCAGCACAGGCAGGATTCGAGTGGTTGAAGACATGCGTACCATCGACGTGCAGTACGCCTTAGTACACGGCGTCATCGTGCCCCCAAGTGGGCAATCGGAGTTAAATGCCTTGCCCAGGAACACAAGGCGGGAGTCCGAATTGATCGCTCAGACGGTCACCCATCCAATGATTAACCGGGCTCGACTTTGCTTAACTTCGGTGATCTGGCGAGAACCGGTAATCGCAACGCCACCGCGCCCCCACTTCTCTCTACTATCAACTTGTACAAAACAAACACAGACATTTGGCAACGTTACCACGAGTAGCGGTACCATGATTGTTACAATGCAGATCGGCCAGCGCTATTCAGAAAAATCGTCATTCAATTTTCCTTTTTCGTTTTTAGCCCCAAAACATGGCTTAGGGCTCCTTATTGGACGAATCTCGTCTACTCTTCGTATCTGGTAACAGCACTGAGCCAATCAATGATCTTGGTTTTGGCACAAAAATATCCAAGCCGGCAGAAAACTTGGCAACATAAACGCTGCTTGGAAATGCTTGAAAATAGACAAAGAAAAAGTCATCGAAATGGCTTTAAAAGTATAGTTTGGGTAATTGACTAGCTTCTAAAAAGTTTTTTTTAGAAAAATTGTGTTTTTATCTGTTTTTTTTTGTTGTGCCTCGAAATCAAAATTGTGGCATTATTTCCTCAGAGAAAATAACTGCGCTCGACACTGATCCTTGAGGAATCTCCAACTGGGATGTAAATGTGGCGAACGTGATGTCTGTTGATATGACCAGCGTGAGACCACAGATCATTTCTAATTAAGTCGTCCAAATTACAATACACTGAGAAACGAAATCGTTGACAACCTCTCTTTTTATGTTGACAGCAATATTCTGTTATGTTTCTGAGTACTACACTGATAATGTTAGTAATAATATCTTTCAGACTGTCCAATGCTGTATTTTGAAATCAGGACGTATTTAATCCGGCTTCCTCCATTCGACTGACACGATGCGACAGGGTCGCATCGTGTCAGTCGGACGGAGGAAGCAGAAGCATAGTTAAACACCCAATATACATAAACAAACACGCTCATGTGTATAAAATGACGTCGACTTTAGTCGATATAATAACCTTCGATACACTGCATTCGGGTTGGTCGCAAGTTTCACCCCCTAGACGTCTCTACCCACTGGAGCTTTTCATCCGGTACGTTTCACTCCAAATTAGTTCATAATATGTCTTTTTTTTATTTTTGAGGTTTCATTTTAATTTTGATAATTGAACCTTGAATTAAAGAAATTCATGTTTTTTACTTTTGTTTTCGATTTGGTGTGCTCCCTGAGGCTAAAGTTACTTAAGGTGGTGAATGGATAGATATTTTTTTATATTCTTTGTATTGGTTTCTTATCTTATTCCTTAACTTCTTTTTGTTTTCTAAGTATTCTATTCTTCAAGTTTAATGGAACACAACTCCATTTTTCACAGTATGTCCCATTAAAGCGGTTCAAATACAGATGACATTTGACCAATACGACTTATCCCAGGTTTAGCTCTCCGGTTTAATCACAGCGCCATATCACCCCGTGAGAACTATTAGGTTCTATCTTCTTGTGGAAGATTGGAAGATAGAACCTTGTGATTCTCATACGACGATAAGTGTATTTATGAAATCGCATTTTAAACCATTTGAACAATTCGACGTACTCCAGGTATTGTGAATAAATTTTAATCAAACAGCTCGCCGGTTTAATCACAGTGTCATAATGGTGACTATAAAATCGCATTATAAACCATAGATATCTTCCCAGATCAAAAACTTTGGACCGAAACATCATAGTCCGCAGAATTCTAGAACGAAACACCCGGGTCGAAATGAACATGGATCGAAACTGTAAGCGCTCACATTCCGGGGATGACGTGTACTCCCATAGCTACCGTCAAATAAAGAACTGTTCGATTGGGATGTCGTTCCCAAGAAAGGATAGAAGTTTTAAGACGCTTCTACTAAATATAATAACGATAGCCCCATTTATAAGTATTTCACATGCAATGCTCATAATGACACACACTAAAGCGAGTTATATTTTTTTTGAGTTGTCTGTTTTTATTGGCATGACGTAAAAATATATTTCCATTAATGCATATTTAATCTAAACAGCGCAATGGAAGTATTTTCCACAACGATAAAACCCGTTAATTACTTTTTGATTACCGATAGAGAAATAAGTGTTGGGTAATAACTTGTTGATATTTTATCATGAGGTCGGATTTTCATGTCTGACGTTGTTATGTCATCTGTATACTGAAAAGAGAATTATTTTTATAAATAAAAATGTAGGTTTTCTTTTCGCGTATTGTATAATTATAGACTGTAAAACAACGAACCCTGGGAATAATATTTAATGAGTAACCAAATGGTGTTATTCAAATATTTTGCAACGATCATTAAATATACCAGAAACCAAATAAAGTAAAAGATAATGACATTAACTTTACCATGTGAAGAGTGATATTAATATGAACCCCATTGTAAGTTTGTGAGAAATACTTAGTCGACTACATATACACTCTAGCATCAGTTCGGTTAAAAACCAACCCAAATCAACTGGGTTGAGTGCAAATACACTCTTATGTCAGCTGGATTAAAAATCAAACCAAATCAACTGGGTTGAGTGCAAATACACTCTTATGTCAGTTGGATTAACAATCAAACCAAATCAACTGGGTTGAGTGCAAATACACTCTTATGTCAGTTGGATTAACAATCAAACCAAATCAACTGGGTTGAGTGCAAATACACTCTTATGTCAGTTGGATTAACAATCAAACCAAATCAACTGGGTTTAGTGCAAATACACTCTTATGTCAGTTGGATTAACAATCAAACCAAATCAACTGGACTGAGTGCAAATACACTCTTATGTCAGTTGGATTAACAATCAAACCAAATCAACTGGGTTGCGTGCAAATACACTCTTATGTCAGTTGGATTAACATTCAAACCAAATCAACTGGGTTGTGTGCAAATACACTCTTATGTCAGTTGGATTAAAAATCAAACCAAATCAACTGGGTTGTGTGCACATACACTCTTATGTCAGTTGGATTAAAAATCAACCCAAATCAACTGGGTTGTATGCAAATACACTCTTATGTCAGTTGGATTAAAAATCAACCCAAATCAACTGGGTTGAGTGAATATGAACCCCGTCGGGTTCATATTCACTCAACCCTGTTGATTTGGGTTGATGTGTAACTCAACTGATTTTAGAGTGTACTGTAGCCTCTGTTTGAGGGGTGCTTCGCTTGGCCAGCTTTCTTAAATTGTAAACTATAAGTGACACCCAGCGTGGAGGTGGATCTTTTGTCTTTGCAATGGACTTCCGATCGAAAGAGTGTAGGTTTGATCTTCATTCCCGTCATCAGATTTGTTTTCCTTGGCAGGTCACTTAATCCCAGCTGTCCAACCTTGAGTGGGGTAGGGCAGTGTACTTAGGCGTACAGTACGTAGATGGTGTACAGAGCCATCAACCCATGTTAATCATCTTTGCTTGATGGGATTGATAAGACCAAGGGTTTAATAATTACTAGTCGCTGCTCGGTACTTCTTTTTCGCGAACACAAGCTTCCTCCACCCTTAAAGTGTCTGACATGATAAGACCGATGATAGGTAATACACCGAAAAACCGAACCGATATCATGAGAATACCGAAAAACTGAACCGAACCAATCATTGAATACCGATACCATCTGTATTTTCAGATTTTTCTTTATTCGCAATTAACAGGCTCTTTTGAGACTTGATGGCCGTGGAAGTATTCACTTTCATGAAAGAAGTGACTGATTTTCTTGTGCCTGGGCAATTGTTCTGAATTCCCACCAGACTACACCCTGTACATGTCCAGTTGCTTAGAAGTGGTTTCAAGTCATGACGTGGCTGCCAAGAGACAAACTAGAAATCACTGCCCATGTGATTTGTCTGCTGTCAGCATGACCACTTATTGTGGAACATGCTCTTAAGATCGCAGAAACCTGAAATGGGCGTTTAAAGGTTGAGATATGTTCGGGAGAAATCACATAGTTACTGTAGATATGATTAGTGTTGGCAAAAGAATGGCAATGTTGAGCGCATTGGTGGTGGCAATTGTGGCGCTGTAGTAGTCAGTTGAAAGTAGGTATTGGCTGAATAGCTGTATGTCTGTAGTCCTCGTGTAGCCTGGTCAATGTGAAGAAAAACTCAGGTACCTACCTGGGGAAAAACATTTTATTGTGGGTACAATGACTAGATTTACGCTAGACGGAGGCTTCACAATGCATCTCAGGGGTTCCAAAATTAAAAACCTTTGCCCCGGCACTATCGAGAAGGAGATGCCCTACTCGAACTCTCTCCCAACACCGGCCTACGCGCCCTCTGGACGTGCCTATGGCATGTCATGCTGAGACCCCAACCACATTGAGAAATCTAACTGATGACACCCTCACTAAAGACCCTCTAGTTACGTCTCAAATTATATCACGTCATAAAAGCGCTAGGGCCCCAACTGATATTTTAGTCATTGTCATATAAATCGTTCGATTGTTTTTTCAAACGCTAAAAAATATAATGAAAATATTCCTGACATTTCGAGATATTTTCTCACATTTTGTATTTCTGGACCAAGAAATTGTGAGATTTTGATGTAAAGGCTTCGCATTTGGACACAGAAAAAGTGTTTTAATACGTCAATGATAGCAATGTCACACATTCAGTCAGCACCATAGGAACATCAGTGTAACGGTTCTGACTGTTGTGGTGCTGACAAATGTTAATTTTATCATTTAGATGTAGAATTGTGGACGGGTGTTGAGATGCCATACAGTGGAATACAAATATATGATAAAAAGAATTATTTGTACAAATTCATAGAAGTGCGAAATCAATCCGCTGTGTTGTTGGTGTGGATTAAAAACACTGGGCAGTTTCGAATTATCCATATTTAAATTAAATGACACTCACTGTTTTAAATGCTTCAGACAATAATAATAATTATTGGAGATGTTTCACGTGCAAGGGAAGTAATTCTTCTGAGAATTGAAGTAGCATTCTGAACTTCTGTCAATTCCTCTAATGTACCTCTTTTGTATGTGTCGTCGTTGTGCTGACATTGAAACATCTGAATACATGGAACTGTGGTCTTTTCTGATAGACATTGTCTTGAACAGCAACTGAGGAAGCTTTGGCGTTAAATATGTTATATGTATGTGTGGGGGGTCAGTGGAAAACTGAGGAAGCTTAGGCCTTAAATTTGTTGTTTGTATGTGGGAGCAGTGAAAACTGGGGAAGCTTTGGCGTTAAATTTGTTGTATGTATGTGGGAGCAGTAGAAAACTGAGGAAGCTTTGGCGTTAAATGTGTTGTATGTATGTGGGAGAAATGGAAAACGGAGGAAGTTTTGTTGTATGTATGTGGGACCAGTAGAAAACTGAGGAAGCTTTGGCGTTAAATTTGTTGTATGTATGTGGGTGCAGTGGAAAACTTAGGAAGCTTTGGCGTTAAATTTGTTGTATGTATGTGGGAGCAATAGAAAACTGAGGAAGCTTTGTTGTATGTATGTGGGAGCAGTAGAAAACTGAGGAAGCTTTGGCGTTAAATTTGTTGTATGTATGTGGGAGCAGTAGAAAACTGAGGAAGCTTTGGCGTTAAATTTGTTGTATGTATGTGGGAGCAGTGGAAAACTGAGGAAGCTTTGGCGTTAAATTTGTTGTATGTATGTGGGAGCAATGGAAAACTGGAGAAGCTTTGTTGTATGTATGTGGGAGCAGTAGAAAACCGAGGAAGCTTAGGCGTTAAATTTGTTGTATGTATGTGGGAGCAGTAGAAAACTGAGGAAGCTTTGGCGTTAAATTTGTTGTATGTATGTGGGAGCAGTGGAAAACTGAGAAAGCTTTGGCGTTAAATTTGTTGTATGTATGTGGGAGCAGTAGAAGACTGAGGAAGCTTTGGCGTTAAATTTGTTGTATGTATGTGGGAGCAGTGGAAAACTGAGAAAGCTTTGGCGTTAAATTTGTTGTATGATTGTGGGAGCAGTAGAAGACTGAGGAAGTTTTGGCGTTAAATTTGTTGTATGTATGTGGGAGCAGTAGAAAACTGAGGAAGCTTTGGCGTTAAATTTGTTGTATGTATGTGGGAGCAGTGGAAAACTGAGGAAGCTTTGGCGTTAAATTTGTTGTATGTATGTGGGAGCAATGGAAAACTGGAGAAGCTTTGTTGTATGTATGTGGGAGCAGTAGAAAACCGAGGAAGCTTAGGCGTTAAATTTGTTGTATGTATGTGGGAGCAGTAGAAAACTGAGGAAGCTTTGGCGTTAAATTTGTTGTATGTATGTGGGAGCAGTGGAAAACTGAGAAAGCTTTGGCGTTAAATTTGTTGTATGTATGTGGGAGCAGTAGAAGACTGAGGAAGCTTTGGCGTTAAATTTGTTGTATGTATGTGGGAGCAGTGGAAAACTGAGAAAGCTTTGGCGTTAAATTTGTTGTATGATTGTGGGAGCAGTAGAAGACTGAGGAAGTTTTGGCGTTAAATTTGTTGCATGTATGTGGGAGCAGTAGAAAACTGAGGAAGCTTTGGCGTTAAATTTGTTGTATATATGTGGGAGAAGATGAAAGAATACCTAATAATTATTTGTATTATATGATCGGATCCTTCTTCCGGTTAATAAGCTCATTCATTAAAAATAATAAAGCACGGTCCACCAGGCGCCGGAGAATAAACATAGAATTACACTCGGGGTACTAGGAATCAGCATTCATTTATTCATTGTTTATTTCCGTTTATCAATAAAATAACTTATTACACGCCTGTTCTATGAATTCCCCATCTACAGTAACACTAAACCAATGAAAATCTGGTCCGCACATATGTTCGGAACGGAAATCGTTGACGGACTATTTTTATAAAGAAGCGAAATTAATTTCACTGCACTTTTCTACAAATCGTGCACCGTAATTACAATTTGAATCGCCAGCGATAGTTAAAAATCGTCCCCTGAGTTCCAATGTGTTCTATGTGCCAGTTGGCACATAGAACACATTGGAACTCAGGGGACGAAATAGTAACACGGGTTCCCCTGACAAATTTGGTTGGCAATAAAATGTGTTCTTTTTGTTGATAGTTGTCAAATGAATTGCGGAGTGTCCTTCTAATAATTGTTTTTTATAGACGCGAAGACGTGTAATAAACACAGAACGACACGCGTGACAGTTTTACGGGTGGAGGAAGCCAGAGTACCCGGAGAGAACCACCGAGCAACGACGAGCAACTATCAGCTCCCCAACATCGTAACTCCGCACTGCAGCACAGGCAGGGTTAGATAGGTTGAAGACAAGCGTATCGTCGACGGCTAGTACGCCTTAGTACACGGAGTCATCGTGCCCCCATGTGGGCAATCGGGGTTAAGTGTCTTGCCCAAGGACACAACGCAGGAGTCCGAATCGATCGCTCAGACGATACAATCTGGTAACAGTGGTCTTTACCAGCTGTACGGACAGTTCAGACCGGGGTCTCTCTCAATAACTTTAAATAAGGAACTATCGGGCGCACAATGCCACATTTGATCTAGAATTGTGAAAAAATCTGTTGGCCTTCTGTTGTCGATGGTTCGTAATGAGTTTTCGGTGTCCATCTCTTTTTTGCCTAAATCTCGAACATTTCTTGAACAATTATCTCAGAGAAACGTAATCCATATTTTTGACCCTAGAAAGTTCCTTATCTTATCGTAGGTCTTCATATTTATCTTACAATAATTGGTTAGTGCTTGGATCGGTGACCGCGTTGTGTCCTTGGGCAAGGAACTTCACTCCGATTGTCCTCATGGGGGCAAGATGACGCCTTGTACTAAGGCGTACTGCACGTCGATGGTGCGCATGTCTTCAACCAATCTAACCCTGCCTGTGCTGCAGTGCGGAGGTACGATATTGGAGAGCTGGCAGCTGCCCGTCGTTCCTCGGTGGTTCTCTCAGGGTACTCTGGCTTCGTCAATCCGTAAAACTGTCACCGACACGATGTGACCTTGGCTGATAAAGTGTCGTTAAACCCTAATAAATAAAAAATAAATAAATAAATAAATAAATAAACAAATAAATAAATAAATAAATAAATAAATATATATTTATGTCTTGGGTCCGGAATTAGCCGAATACATTGTGTGTCAGGTGCTCCTGATATAAAATCTGCATAATACTGCATACCTCATTATACGATTTCTCCGCCTGAGTGCTAGAATGTCGCCTAGGGGACATAGGACATTACAGCATTCAGGCGACGATTTGTTTACGTTGCTATTTCGTCGTGTGAGAACCATAAGGTTCTATCTTCCGCTGGAAGATAGAACCTTATGGTTCTCACGCGACGATTTATAGAATATTGCAAGCTATCGAAGGGCGTTTGCGGTGGACATCGTGCGTCATTTTATACGAAAAGAAAAAAAAACTTTTCAAAAGTATAATTCTTAAATTAAGGAACAACATTGTTTTATGTTTTTGTATCTTGAAGCATTCAAGCTGAAACAACACGCAGTTATACTGTTAAAGTGCACAGTGTATTTTGGATGTTGAATACATACTATATGTATAGGGTATCCCCTAGCGGTTTACATTTATTTTACCAGAATAGTTATTCGTATGCATTGTATTGTATGCTTTTGTGTACTACTGAATAAAGTTATCTATCTAATTACGAGCTCAATAAGTTTCCCCAGTCACTAACTCAGACTGCCCAAACACATGTTATAACACATTTGTCAAAACGTATCAAACAGCTTATGAAACTGCCTTCCCCCTGAAGGAGATACGCGTAAAAAAGAAATTTATTAGACAACATCCTTGGATGACAAAGGGACTTATAATTTCGTCGAATAATAAAATAAAATTCTACAACAAAAAACTAAAACAACCCTGCGCTCTAAATACGCAAAATTATAAAAACTACTGTAGAATATTCAACAGAGTAAAAAGACAAAGTAAAGCAGCATACTTCAATAATATTTTAAAAGAACACAAAAGCAATTTACGGGAAACATGGAGAATATTGAACGAAGCCATTAAACGAGTAAAAACAGCCCATACTCCGCCTTCATGGTTTAGCTTTCGGGACAGGAAAATAACGAATCCGAAAGAAATAGCGCAAGAATTTAATAAATTCTTTGCCAACATCGGCAAAATAGTAAGCGACCAAATATCATCGCAATGTAAACATTTTACAGACTACTTAACTGACGAATATGATAACAACTTCTTCTTAACCCCAACAACACCCGGTGAAATTATTGATATAGTAAAGTCTTTAAAACCTAAAACTACAAAAGATCCAGATAACATATCCACATATCTCCTAAAACGTTCCATCGATATCATAGGGTCCCCACTTTCAGATATCATAAACAAATCCTTCATTCAGGGTATTGTTCCAGATCGAATGAAGATTGCTAAAGTTGTCCCTATTTTCAAGACAGGAGATGAACATAACTTCTCAAATTACCGACCTATTAGCATCCTGTCAGTTTTCTCTAAAGTGCTTGAAAAAGCCATGTCTTACAGGTTAACAAAATTCCTTGAAAAATTCGATATTCTATATCACCATCAATACGGATTTCGAAAAAAACATTCAACCATTCACCCAATACTACATTTATTGAAAGAAATAGCGGATCACAACAACAAACCAACGCGAGAATCTACTCTTGCCCTATTCCTCGATTTCTCGAAAGCTTTCGATACAATAAACCACGAGATTTTGCTAAAGAAACTGGAGAAGTATGGTATTAGAGGCATATGCAATGATTGGTTTCGTAGTTACCTAGCGGAAAGAACCCAGTACGTTGTATTCGGGGAATCCAAATCGGACCTGCAAAAAGTAATATGCGGAGTGCCACAAGGCTCTGTACTGGGCCCCTTACTTTTTCTAATATATATAAATGACATTCATCGGGCAACTGCAAGTAACCTTCTGTCATTTGCAGACGACACTACGACTCATTCTTCAAATCCTGACACAGACACACTAGTTGAAAATTTTAATGAAGAACTCTCAAAAATATTTGAATGGTGTTCAGTTAACAAACTTGCAATTAACGCCAAAAAACCAAAATATGTTATTTTTAATCCTTCTGCGAGGTCGGGGGTTCATAGCAACAATGATATAACGATCAATAACGAAAAAATAGAAAGAATAGGTAATAATCAGGCAACACAAAGTGCTAAATTTCTTGGGATAGCCATGGACGAAAAACTAACATATGAAGCACATATTAGCCAAATATGCTCAAAAGTGGCGAGGGCCAACTTTGCATTGAATAAAGTTAAAAACAGTCTACCACATAGCGCTATGAAAACTCTGTACTATTCACTCATACATGGCCATCTCATGTATGGTATACATATTTGGGGCAATTCAAGACGAATTAACGAACTTCAAAAAATGCAAAAGCGCTCAATCAGAATAATAAATAACAAAAAACACAACGCTCACACAGACCCTCTTTTCTTTCACGACAAAATACTCAAAGTATCCGATCTTTATACCCTGAACGTTTCCTTGTTTATTTTTGACTGGTACCATGATATGTTACCGAGTTCTTTTAGAACATTCTTTAGTTGTGTCAACAACCCACGTGGTACCACGACAAGACAGACAGGGCTTTTGACCCTAAAAAAATCACGTACTAAGTCCTTGGACAAGTTGCCTACATATGCGTTCCCTCGAGTTTGGAATGGTTTAGATCGGGACCTTAGAAACATAGGTAATAGGAAAGTTTTTAAGAACACTCTAGCACTTAAACTAATAAGTAGATACATGACGGAGTCAAATATCGAGTGCAATAACCCCTATTGTCCTGACTGTTCAAATAACACAAATTAGAATGAGCTTGTATACGTAAAACGTCTGAATTTCTCATCCGTCTTGGATGAGTCAATTGCATTATCCACAACTCTAGTAATTTTATTGGGTGCATAAGGCAATTGGCTCAGTCCAATAAAACACTCGCAGCACCGAAGTTGTCATGAAATATCTCACTGACTAATATCCCCTAAAATTAATCTTTTCTGCATAAAGGTTAAGAAAAGCTGCAAAGTGAGCATGCTAGTTAAACTATCGGCACATGACCCCTTCCGTGACGAGGAACCCACAAGTCTGCATTGTTGGGTAGTAATGAGAAGTGCCCTGATGAATTGGAAACGACACCGACATTACTTCTATAATAAGTTTATCGTCTCCTAGCAGGCAAGTGGAGTGGGGTAAAAACAATTCCATGGCAGCTTTTAACAACTAACCCTATAATCAATTACTGAAACACCTGACTCAGTCAGTTTGACGTCATATACAGCCGTATTTATTTTATTTTTTACTTTTTCTTTTTCAATTTCATTTCTTCTTTCTTTTTTCTACTCTTTTCTTTTTCCTTTTTCTTTTCTTTCCTCAAGGAATTGGCAGGTAGACAGCCAATCTGGCTATGTCATTTCCTAACAGTTTACATTGAAATTGTAGCAACACCTTGTGACTTTGTACATTGTTTTCTATTATTACTGGTTATTCTGTGCGTTCTGTATTTGTAAAATGTAAACTGTTGAATAAAAGATCATCATCAAGTTTATCCGAGGATCGCAAAAGTCTCGACCTCGCCTCTGCC
Organism: Pictodentalium vernedei; assembly: GCA_031216915.1. Taxonomy (NCBI): domain Eukaryota; kingdom Metazoa; phylum Mollusca; class Scaphopoda; order Dentaliida; family Dentaliidae; genus Pictodentalium; species Pictodentalium vernedei. The sequence goes on along the minus strand of CM062291.1, from coordinate 27,541,319 downwards.
TCATATATCGACTCGCCCTACCGGACTCGCCGATATATGCCCCGAGTTGTGATCTCGACTTCAAAGCATCATCCCGGACGACCACGTGTTGGTAATAACCTGTTTATATCGAGAGCAATCTAATCGCCTCGAATAAATCTGTGGTATATGACGGGACCAACTGCATTGAAGGCCCATCATTCACCATGCTATAAAATGTATATATTGAGTCAAAATCTGATAGAAGATAAAAATTCTCCAACATAAATTTCAGCTTCTACTTGTAGAAATTGGAATGCTACACAGGCTCTACTGCTAGAAAGTGGAATGGACACAGTTTCTACTGAGGGAAAATGAAATCGGACACAGGTTCTAAAAGTTGCAACCAGAGACAGTGCATACTTAATTATTTACACTTTAGGCAGCCCAAAGAGGACGAAGGCGACCGCCTCCCTTAAACCTACGAACCTGAAGTATATTCATTAAAATGCCTGTTGACTTTGTACTTTGGGATCCGCACTCCTTGTTACACATCTTACAAACGTCCCAGAAAATACCTTCCCCTTCCCCACGGATGATGAATTCATGCTAGGATAGTCATTTTATAATTATGCTTGTTTAAGGGCGTATGAATGTCGCCAATATCGTATATTTTATAACCCATCAAACAATGCCCTCTGAAGGTAGAAACGTAAAAGAAAAAGTAACAATGGTAACAGCAATGGTCAATAAAACTACAAAGATGAAACAAATCGTATTCAGTCTGGATCCGACGAATTTCCAGTCCATTTTTTCCGTGTCTTTCTCGTGGTTGCTACATTCTGTGTTTCCTTGTTCGTTCTCAGCATATGAAGATCTTTCACATTCGCTACAAGCTACTTTTTTCTTGGACATATTCCTCGTCAAACACAAACAAGTATAGATCCATGTTGGAATTGCATCTTCCGGGTTTTTGTTATGACATATTTGTACCATAATCATTCCAACAGTTGTAAGTAAGCTGATGAAAAACATAACATCAATATGAATTTCCAATATTGCTACAGAGCCGGCTGTCTTTGGCATGATGTCATAAATGAGACTGAAGAATAGAGAATAAGAGAGGAATACCGAGACACAGAAAGACATTTTCTCACCACTACCAACAGGTATTAAACAAGCACATATATTAGCTAGAGATATTATTACCAACGGAATAATAATTGTAACAACATAAAACAAAGACTTGCGCTTAAGTCTAACTTCTAAGACCACAGCATTGAAGGGAACTTCTTTGTACGTCTCCTCCAAAATACCCATTTTTATCGGATCGAGCGTCCACTCCTCGGGTGTGTTTTCATCCAAGTCTGACGTAAAATTGGAAATTACGGAACCATTTTGAAAACGAACGCTTTCTATACCATCAATCGGTGACATCAGAATAATACAGCGATGACTGTCAAATGGAAATCTCGTTATTTTTATTTTACACTGAGTTTCAAAATTAGCTGCTGTTGGCCACTCTATCTTCCCATTATAGATTAGCTTGGCATGACCACCATCGCTACCGATATATGAAAATTTCTTCACACTATTTATTACAGCCAAGTGAGGCGTCCATATTTTTTCAGAATTTATCAAGACGGTCCCAATACCACCATAATAGCTTGGATTCCAGGTATAAAAGTCATCAAACCAAAAGAGATTAACTACCCCATCCATAACCAATACCTGTGCCACTATATCCAGTTTGACAATATTGAGTACAATAAATGATACATTCACATCTGTTGGTTTGGGTTTGTATGGCTTAATATTTGCCTCTGATTCTCCAAATACATCCTTATACAGTCTTCTTGTGTTGTTTTTAATCGAAAGCGCAGTAACACCATCGGTCAGTTGATAAATCTGGCATAATATCAACATTACACGAAACTTGTTCATCATTTTTCTTTCGTCTGAAGAAGGAATTTTCCGAAAAAGTATCAACAGTATTTCCGTTAAAATATAAAATAAAAGTATTTCCACTTTGAGTCTGCGTCCTCTCCCTGTCTGTTATCAATATTTTTTTTCCGCTAACACCAGTTGTAATGTGTGATGTTCGACTTGGAGGATATCAAAACGCACGACAGAGTAATTTGTATTGGTAGAATGGGGAGACTATATCAAACAATGAACACCCATTAATGCACTCATAAACGACATTTCTGCCAGGAAAATCATTACATTTTAAACATCTCTGTCAAGGTTCCAGGCGATCAATAGGTTTTAACAATTCTGTAGTGTTTGTCTGGTCATGAATGGAGACGTCCAGTTCAACACTGTTTTCAACGAATGGGCGAATCTATTTTGTTTTTAAGAGAGGTTAAGTATTAATTTTTATTACATGCCCAAGCAGTCTCTCTTATGCAATACGGCGTGCAATACGGCTGTGCAATACGGAATTCCGTATTGCACACCAACCTGTTCCAACCGGGACTTTTTTATGCAATGCGACTGCATAAAGTGCATGGTGTTTACCACCGTTGATAGAAAAGAAAATTAGGTCAGTAGGTGCTTGGGTCATGTAATAAATACAAAACCACATGTATGTTTCAATGAGTCGTTTTGTATTCAATTCGTCAGATGTGCGTGGAAAGAAAACGTCTCGACCTTCGGTCTCGACGTTTTCTTCCTACGCACATCTGACTCATTGAATACAAAACGACTCACTGAAACATACGTGTAGTTTTGTCTATGACCCTACACCTCTGTAAGGCTGCTAGATTATTTCATTACTGATCCCATCTTCCTATCGTCCGTTCGTTGACTCTCGGATTTTCCCTTTTACGCAAACATTTCTAATTCAGGAAGGTGAAAAACTGTGGCGTTTAAAATGCATTTCCAGACGGGGCGTTGCCCCACACTTGTTTTGTGGGAGGGGGGGGGGGGGAACGAACGTTTATTTTCAGAATTCAAACAGGATATAGTCATCCTCAACGCACTCAGAGTCTTGTTTAACCGCTTTTGTGGGGGATTGCTGCATTTTCCCTCTGTTTCCCGTGACAAACAAGTTCTCACAAAGGCTGGCAAGCAAATCCCCAAGCGATAGTTTTGATTGTAAGGATTCTGAAGAAAACAAAGAAAATCTAGGTGAAAACCCACACACTATTGTCTGAGTTTTCATAAAATTTATAAAAAACAGACCCGCCCGCTCACAATCTTCCTCAAGCACAAATGATTCCAAGCACTCTTATAGACATTGACAAAAAAGTCCCCACCTCATCGAGAAAACTAACTGTAACCCATTGTTTTATTTCTGTGGACAGAGAGAAAGCAAATAAAATGTGGATGAGAACCAAACACTGCGTTGAGTCGGGGGTGGGGACGGTGTGAGAGACGCATAGTGGCAGGGCGGAAGAGGAAAGCAGGCAGAGGTTTCAATTTTGTCATCTTTTTATGTTTTTAGTCAGATTAGTGTGGAATCATCCAACCAGATATTAAGCCTTTACCTAACATGAAAATCAAACGACACTTGCAAACAAAATTATTGAATAATTATTTTGTTTCACTTTTTGACTAAAAAACGTAGGTTATGACCCTTCGTTGGAACGAACTCGTTCCAAAGAGAGTTCATAACCTTTATTGTTGAGACAAAAAATGAAATAATAATGAAATTAACTGGCGATTTTTGTGAATAGCGCCGGCCTGTTTTGGCCTTCATGTTGGGTGAAGGGTTAGATGCTTTACTTGAGCGTTATAGGAGAAAATTAAATGAGCTGAAGGTCAAAATCTCTTCGGCAATGCAGCCACATCCGGACTATGAAAAACCCGACTTCAACAGCGCCTCGGCGTGTGCCTTGATCTGCGCTCGAAAAATCTTTAAAACGAGTTGACAGATGAACCTTAGTAGGCTTATGAGTCTTATATTTCGGATTTTTGCCAAGCGTTTGGAGCAAGGAACAGTACTGGAGGAAATAAACAAATCTCTGGACGTGTTGACCCTCTAAACCTGTACAAAATCAAAATACGAAAAGATCAAGGTAAAGCACTTCTCCCAATTATTTTCCTTCTGCACCTCCTCCTACCTGCCCTCAGAGTAAGCGACTCAATTTGTGATCATCACCTGCCCATATTGTGACTGAAGATGCTCGCAAACTTAGTATACCGTCTTGCCTCGTCTTATTCCCCTACCTCCTTCTCCTTCTCTGCCTTTTTTCTCTGGCTCTCCTAGTACAGTACGTGGAGAGTGTATTATCACAAAATCACCCACAGAGTGGAGATTCCACCCAAGCAATAACTGCAGATTTGCTGCAAAGCATAACCAGCACAAGCAAAGTTTCAGCCAATGGACCTCCGGGTTAAACCCGGAGGTCCATTGGCTGAAACATTGCGTGTGTTTGTTCTCGATGTGTACACAATTTGAAAGTTATAGCTTGGGTGATATCCCCACTTCGCGGGTGATTTAGTTACAATCCACTCTCCACGTACTGTACCCCACTAAATGTTCTCCTTCTTCATCTAACCCTGTTTCTTCTAATTATTTTGTCTCTACTCTTCCGGCTTCTGCTTCTTCTGTTTCCAGTATTGTTCAACCAGGCATATCGTACTCTCAGAAAGTCAAATCACCCAGCCGCATGTCGGGTCGCTCATTTAAGACTAAATTCTTCCAGTTTCGGTATTCGTGCGGAGTTAATTTGATAAAAAGCACTGACGCCTCCAGATGCTTGTAAGAACATAAATATAATTGATAACTCAAATTTAGGACGCACTGATCGAGACTCCACCCGCGTGTTACCCCAACGCCAAGTGGAACAACTTTCGCTCTATGTTCAAAGGTCACAGGGATCAATAAAGTCCTAAAGAAATATTGCTAAATATTGGAATGAACACATGAAGCGAAAATGCTGATCTCGTGATTAAACTGTTGTGGAGCATGCTTAACGATACCAGGGACAAAGGTTTTGGACAGCAACGATTTATTTATTTCGTTGAATTAAACTTTTCTCAGAAAACACCCATTTGCCGAAAGGAGAACATTGAACACTATTAATCAAACAATTCGGGAAAGTGTTTCCAAAATTGCTTATGCTAAGTTTGAAGATGTTCACGATTTATTTTCGAGGACTCAATGCTTGAATGATCTAGATTTAAATTAGTATAGCACTGTAAGCCCAAGAAAAGCCTCTTTTAGATCACGGTTTAACATTTGGACCATCATGGCAGCTTAAACTGGTAATCTGACAAAAATACCACAATACAATTGTGCTTTTTTTCTTTGGAAAATAAAATTGGCAGGCCGCTCTTGAAACACCAAGGGTCGAAAAAACCCTTTTACAAAATCATCTGGTTGGTCATCTCCAGAGAATGAAGTGGATTCGAAATGATTGAGGCTAGCACATGAATCCTCCAAAAGTGTTCAACATGTACATACTCTCCGATAACAACAACTTAATAGCTGTTGAACGAGATGAACGAGATCCATCAAGAAACTTTTAAAAAATACAAAATTAGTTATGAAATCAGCCGATAAAGGTTGACCAATTGTCGTTTTATCTCGGATAATTATATAAAGGAAGCCACGAGACAAGACAACAATTACAAACATTCTTAGAAAATAGATTCACTTGTTTGTCAAGAAGATCTTAAAATTTCTCCTCGACGAATGACATATACTCACAAAACTCAAAACAACTGAGATATTTAACCCTTTACCCAACGCAGACGACATCAAAATTTATTATTTTAAATATCATTTTTTTAAATTTTTCAAAAAATTTCAACAAAACCATATCATGTGACCCCTCATTGGAACGAGCTCAATGAGCTCGTTCCAATGAGGGGGTCACATGATATGGTTTTGTTGAAATATTTTGAAAAATTAATTTTTTTCAACTTCTCATTTTGCATATTACGCGGGCGGATGCGGGCGATTCGTTAGGTAAGAGGTTAACCCTTTACCCAATGTAACAGCCAAAGCCGGACAGCGCTATTTTGAAAGTTACCATCAGTCAATATTCTGTTGATTTTCTTGATGTGACCGTGTATGAAGCCAAACCCAGGCATCCCTGTCATTTGGATATATAAGGTGTATGTTAAGCCAACCGATTCACATCAGTTAATACATACAGAATCAAAGGTATCATAAAATCACAGCTCATCCGTTTCCACCGCTATTCGAGTGATAAGGTAAATGTCAATGAGGCTCATTCTACCCTACATGGTCTATCTCATATCGGGGGGGGGGGGGGGGGGGATACTTTCTGTGCCTTTTTGTATAGCCTGAAGTATAAGACTCTGCAGAAACTGGAAACTCACGAGGAAAGTAATAATTTCGAGCATTTGAAAATTGAACACAACAGACCGCTGTAGAATAGTGGTGGTGCGATATTGAATTGCAAAACGTCTTGTTCTAGATTACATAATTTTATGCCTGATCAAAATAAGGATTTACACTTGAACAAACCAAAAATCATCAGCTCTAAAATACCCTCTATTATGATTCATCCACTGTTATTTACATTACCGCTGGTAAACGCTGTTGGAAACAGTATGTGGGTCAAACTCAACATTTATTCCGAATGTATGCTACTCGTCACGAACAGGATATAAAACGTATTGCGCCCTAGTAGCACAACATATTAACCTTCCTGTCCATTATTGGACGATTGTGAAATACATTCAGTCAAACAACCACCAATGAAAGGTACATTAAAAGAAACAGATACATATAACAAAAAACGAGATGCTTGAATAACATACTTGTTAGGATAAAACTGGAGCCCATCAACGAGTAACATCAACTATTGCCAGTCAGTTTAACCAGGGCTAATATTATAAAACTTTTACAATTGTATTTTCCTGAATTGTATTTCCTACAAGTGAATATAGATGACGGAAATGAATCATTAGCATTTCAACAGATATGGCAATTTGCCAACTGGTAAATTGCCATATCTTTGAAAATGCTAATTGTTCATTTCAATCAGTTATTTCCATAAATAGAAAATACAATTCTGAAAAATACAGCTGTAAAAGTTTTACAGTATTGGCCCAAGGTGCTGTGCTCAACATTTAGTTTAAATCAAATTTGTGTGCAATTTTGGGTGTTTTTTTGTTTCTTATCTTTCTTATTTGTTCATGTTTAAAACCCATCATGGTCCAAGATTATATAACTTAATCATTTGCCCCGCCTCTGCGTTTGATTGGTTGAAAGCATACAGCGTGAAAGTCGTCAACATCGTATAAACCAAATCACGTAATGATTTGGAATGTCTACACGTTCGCACATCCGGTCCAACTTTGAAGACTCTGGAAGCCCCGCCCACTCAATCCAATTGTCACCGTGAGGGCGTGACGGCCGACTGATAGATGGATAACAAGCTTGTAAACAAAGATCAATGATCGATTTTTCATCGCCTCCAGTCACTGAGAATATAATGATAATTTCTCGGGTACAATTGAATTTAATAAAATATACCGAAGTGGGAGACGAATAAAAGATCATACATCCAAACATGATTTTAGAGGAACTTAAAAAAAATGTTTTTAATGATATTGTTACGTGACTTGCTCAATATCTGTCGTCTGCGATCGAAAATCAAAACAACAAACAATTTGACAATGATTGACGTGACCTGTTTGTGGCACACTTTCCTGACTTTGACTGTTGTCTTTTGCGAAAATTATTTAAGTTTTTCGTTCACGTACACATAGTTTTTATATTTTAATATTACAGTCATATTAAATTATAAGAAATAACTGTTGTTTTCCTTCGGTTTATGCGATATAAACCGAAAATTTTCAGCACAAGCTTAATCATAACTCGCTACGCGAGTTATGAAGCTTGTGCTGAAAATTTTCGGTTTATATCGCATAAACCGAAGGAAAACAACAGTTATTTCATGTAAGAAAACTATAGTTCGGCGGTATATTACAAGAAAAAAACGTTCCAGTGGGAAATATCTGTGCCAGTGCGTACCAGTACCTTAAACTTACACACCGTCTTGTTTAACCGGCCCTGTTGGTAATTCGGGGTTTTTTGCTGTTCTCGTTGACAAACAATGACAAACAAATCCCCCTAAATCGAGAAGACAAACATAACCCATTGCTTTATTTGTGAGAACAATGAGACAAAAAAGCAGATCCGTGTGGGGATGCACACACATATGGACACTTCAATTACTATATGCCGCCAAACCTAAATCGAGGTGAATAAAATCATTCTATATACCTTTATTGCGACGGTTAGGCCACTCGAAATGCATCACATCTAGTGTGTATAGGCTATTAGACAGTCTGAGCTTTAAAAAATCGTGCACCAATGACTTCACACAAATTTCTGCATTTTCGTTTCAAATTGATCTGATGTTTGAAAATTTGAAATTAATTTCCCAGATATAGGTTTCAGTCATATTCCTACCTGTAATCGTCTTAGATCTGGCCTGGTGTATAGTAAACCAGAATTAGTCATTAAAATCAACAATAGCATTGTGGAAGCCGTAAGTCTTGGCAGACTGACATAGCCTCTACACGACATTACTGATTACCGAAGCTGATCTTTTGGGCTTGTACGACTCACATATTCCTAAATTTATCACTAGGTATGCATATAAGGAGGTTTTTGTACAAACCAATCTGCCACACTCACTCGGTAGTATTGGTTACTCTGGTCAGCTAGACTTTCTGTACGTCCACCTAGGAGTTTGAGTTCTAAATGCTGGAGCCAATATTATGAAACGTTTAAAACTGTATTTTCTAGAATTGTATTTTCTAGTTATGACTTTAAATGAATTGAATGAACCATTAGCATTTTCAAAGATGTGGCAATTTGCCAGTTGGCAAATTGCCTCATCTTTTAAAATGATAATGATTCGAAAATACAATTGTAAAAGTCTTATAGTATTGGCTCCTGGTCTGAGACTAATTAAACTAATTTGCCTGAGTAATATTAAGCAACACCAATCTCTCTGACAACCATCCAAAGCGACAGTTTCTAAAGTCCTTTCGACAGTTTTACTTCCAGTAAAATGTGTCTGTAGATATTGTTTCAGTAGTCTTATTCAAACAACAGTCAAAGTACTAGGATGGTGAGTCAATATTGGATGGATACCCATAACAAAACAGTACTTGCTGAAGAGACTTGAAAAGCAGAAAATATACAGTATGAATGTCTACAGGGGCGTCGCGAACATAAACGATTGGGGGTGGGGTGGGGGGGGGGGGGGTAAACCTGATTTGTCTCGACTGGGATAATACAAGTCCTAACTAATAAAATATTCCAGCGAGCTTGTTCCAATGAGGGGATCACATGATATTGTTTTCATGAAATTGTTTGAAATACGTGGTAGGAGAGATGTATTTTATTCGCCAGTATACACAATCACAATTTACAAATGCACATTTACAATATACATGTCAAAGGCATACGATTTGATATCCAAAGATGAATATCTGTCGGATTAATAGGTGTCTTCTTGCCTTCCCCAAGTAGGAAAGAAGAAGAAAAGAAACAGATGCAGATAAAAAAGGAAGAGGAAAGAATAAAGAGAAAAAAGACACTGGAAAGAGGAGAAAACATACTAAGGCAACATCGTAAATTCACTTAATCGTCCCAAAGATAGATCAAGTATTGCTTGAGCGGATGGTGTGTATTGAGGTTGAAAACGGATTCAGCTGAACTTCCCCACTTCGGGTTTCACCGTTGCATTCATTATATTCAGGTGCCAAAGTGAGAGTGGAACGGGCCATGCGTCACAACTGTACGGAATGCAATGGCGAAGGACGAATCCAGGAGCCAGCACACTGTAAAACATTACCGTAATTCTACGGTTAACTACTGTCAGATGACTGTCAAATACAACGGTCTCGAGGCCGTTAATTAATTTTAACGGTGTTGCCGTAGAAAAACCCTCGAATTTGATCCAATGATCGTATTTCTCCCGTCACGCTATCCAATCACGTCGCACGGTGGTAAAAATGGTGAATTATGGGATCGGCCTTGCCATATACCACTCTGGAAATCGCGATTTCCAAGAAGGACGCCCGATGCTTTTGAAGACGAACAACAACGTATCACTATCAATCTGTAAGTTTGTGGCCAAGTGAATCATGTTCATTGCAGTCTTGGACATGAAAATCAAACAACATCAATTTTTATGCGTATAATTGTTTCGGTAATCATGCAGAATAGCAGACTGTTTGTACTGCGTCACCGATATTTGATGGATCTGATGGCTTGTGCCCACGGATTCCCGCTAAGTCCGGCAAAGCCATATGTTTTTATTGGTTTTAGGTAAAATGCAGTTAATGATGGCTGGAATTAAATTACGCTCAAAATTACCGGTGGCAGTGTTCCAGCCATTTTGACCGTAATTATTTTGATGGTAATTTTTACGGGAAAATAAGGCAAATGATTGTTAAATTTTTTTACTGTCATATGTCCGGCAACTAGTTTCCAGGCATCTGACCGTACAAAGAGCGGCAAAACGTGGAAAAAAAATTACGGGAATATACGGGCAATGACAGTGAAAATTTCTTTACGGTTTACCGAAACGCTTACGGTCATATGCCTGGAAACTAGCTGCCGGTCATATGACCGTAAAAAATACGGTATTTTTTACAGTGCAGGGACGAGAATACTAGACAAATTACGGTGAAAATGAGTAACCGACATAAGGGCAGCTTATCTATACACCTGTTACGGTATCAATCTGCGCTTTACAGTACAGGACAAAGAACAGGGAAACACATCTTGGGATGGGTTAGAAAAGAAATAGCATTCTAAATTGCACAATCCGGTCAGTAAGGATTTGAACAAGAAAGGAACTTTGCAATTAATTTTTTTCTGTTTGTGCTGTTTCTCACTGTCCTGATGACCATTTCCAATTCGTTCCATAGCTTGGGAAATGCAAAGACAGGTAGATTTTCTAATGTTTTTGTTCTTGTTCAATATCGATGCAAGTGTCTGGCTTGGCGTGTGTTCACATTAGTCTGATTGTTGACAGTTGAGAAAATATTCGCAAATGATTCTGGAAGGTTACCATTTTTGAAGAACAGTGGGTCGCTAGGGGCTTTATATTTCTTATTGTTAATGATTCGTATTGACCGTTTTTCTGTAATTTAAACAGCCGAGAACATGATTTCGATGGCCCAGATGTTAGGATTCCGTGGATAAAATGACTCTGTATTATTTATTTATTTATTTATTTATTGGTGCTTAAGGTCACATACTTATGCACAATGGCTAATCGTGACCGTGACAGTTTTACGGGTGGAGGAAGCCGGAGTACCCGGAGAGAACCACCGAGCAACGACGAGCAGCTGTCAGCTCTCCAACATCGTAACTCTGAACTCTGTACCGCAGCACAGGCAGGGTTGGATTGGTTGAAGACATGCGCACCTTCGACGTGCAGTACGCCTCAGTACACAGCGTCATCGTGCCCCCATGTAGGCAATCGGGGTGAAGTGTCTTGCCCAAGGACACAACGCGGTTGCCGCAGGTGGGATTCGAACCGAGGACCTCTCGGCTTGCAGCCTGCACCTCTACCAACTGAGCCACCGCGCCCCCGACTCTGTATTAATGTGAAATACAGCGTCTTCATAGTTTTAAGAGGGAGAACTTCCTTCATCTTGTTGAGACTGAGATTGGCTAGGGTAACTTTTAAGCAGAGTTTGGATATAATTATGAGCATTTTAAGATAGATTTTCATCAATATTTATGCAAAGAAATTTTACAGATTTTTCGTGTTGTCTATTACCGACTTCGTCGATAATATTATTAGTTATGGATATACTCTCTCGTCAGATACCGAAGTTAAGCAACGTCGAGCCCGGTTAGTCCTTGGATGGGTGACCATCTGAGCGATCGATTCGGACACCCGCGTTGTGTCCTTGGGCAAGGCGCCTAACCCCGATTGTCCACATGGGGGCACGATGACGCCGTGTACTGAGGCGTACTGCACATCGATGGTGCGCATGTCTTCAACCAATCTAGCCCTGCCTATGCTGCAGGGCGGACTTACGATGTTGGGGAGCTGGCAGCTGTTCGTCGTTGCTCGGTGGTTCTCTCCGGGTACTCCGGCTTCCTCCACCCGTGAAACTGTCACGGTCATGATTAGCCATAGTGCATAAGTATGTGACCTTAAACACCAATAAATAAATAAATAAATAAATAAATAAATAAATAAATAAATAATTATACTCTCATGAGCGTGATTAGTTCCGTTAGTTGTATTGATAAGTATATATTTTGTTTTCTCAGGGTTCAGACCTAAGTAGTTCGCAACATTCCAATCGGATATTTTTGCGCTTCCTCATTAACCCTTTACCTAACGAATCGGCCGCATCCGCCCGCGTAATTTACAAATACAGTAGTTTGAAAAATATATATTTAAAAAATTTCAACGAAACCATATCATGTGACCCCTCATTGGAACGAGCTCGTCGAGCTCGTTCCAATAAGGGGTCACATGATATGGTTTCACTGAAATTTGTTGAAAAATTTGAAAAAAACAAATATTAAAATAATGAATTTTGATATCGTCTACATTGGGTAAAGAGTGAAATTTAGAGAGAAATGAGTTTATCTCCACCCCAGACTTGTATCCAGTGGTGCCATCTGCAAAAGAGAGAAGGTTTAGCTTTGTTGAGTTATTTATGCAGTCTAAGTAAAGAAAAAAAAACAATATAGATCCTAATGTCGATCTGTGTGGAACGCCACATGAAATTTCCGCTGGGTCAAAGGCTTTAGATATATCTAAGAATAGGGCTGTCTATGCTAGCCTTATTGCTTTCTGTGGCTATGTTTTTCAGCAACTGCATAACTGGATGAAATATACTTTGATGTTTCCTAAAGCCGTATTGGTGGGAGAAGGGGATATCAAATTTGTTTAAAAACTTAACGAGTCTTACTATTATGAGCTTTTCTAGGATTTTAGAAACAACGGACAAAATACTGATTGGTCTGTAATTCGTAAAGTTGTTTTCGTCACCCGTTTTGAAGATTGGAATTACCTTGGCAATTTTCATCCTGTTTGGAACTATTCCCTGACTGAATGACTCGTTCCTGATATACGGAAGTGCACTGCAAAAAAATATAGGTTCTCTTTAGAACAAAAACTGGTTCTAATCATGTCCCTGAGATGGAACCAGTTCTGTTTAAACAGTATTAATTTCAAATCAAATAAATTTATAAAGATTAACATTAAATATTAACAGAATTAAACATAAATTGAGGGGGCTTCAGCCGTAAGTTTAGAGCTTATACGAGGTTGTCTCAAATCATTATTAAGCAAAGGAGATATGAACAGTTGGCATATCGAACCAGTTTTGGTTCTATACAGAACCAAAACTGGATCGATATGCCAACTGTTCATATCTCCTTTGTTTCAAAAGGTATGGCGACTGCGTTGAATAAGCTCCAAGTTTACTGCTGAATCTACTTCAGTTCATGTAATATTCTGTTAAAATTGAATGCTAATCTTGGTAAATGTATTTGATTTGAAATATATACTGTTTAAACAGAACTGGTTCCATCTCGGGGACAAGATTAGAGCCAGTTTTGGTTCTAAAGAGAACCTATATTTTTGCAGTGTGGAGTGGCAATTTATTGAATGTTTTGGAATGTCGGTTGAAATATTATCACAGTATCAACTTAATTTAGATTCTATTGACTTTGAGATATTTATTATCTCAATTGATAAAGTGGGTGTGATAAATAGAGGATATTCACGAAAATTTGATGAATACCGAAAATATCTCGTGAGTGGCTACAAAGAAATATGAGGATCTTCACGAGCGACGCAGTCGCGAGTGAAGATCCTCATATTTCTTGTAGCCACGTGAATTTTCTTTTTATTTAATGCTCTACGACTACAAACTCTCCAATTTGTGGCCTTTATTTGCCATTAAGGCGCAAAATTTATGTGCCGAACCGGCGTCCATACAAAAATTACAACAACCAAACTCCAACCATTGGAATGTGTGAATATCCGCACAAGAAGTAGTCCCGTCTTATTTCTCCCCTAACTTTACGATTTACCAAGGCTGGCGAATTGAAATAATCGCAATGTGTTTCGAAGAAATAGAACAATAACTAAAAACACCACTTTCTTATTTTCAATAACAAGACACGTCATTTTATTTTTTTTGAAATAAATACGTAGAATTTAAAGTACATGTGATTCGTCATCCGAACCTACGATGAAATATCGATTTCTAAATATCATTTTGATATTTCGTTTTGCCGACCGACAGGGGAATATGACTTAATTTTTCAGCGTGAATTGATGCCTGCGCATTAAATAAAAAGATTTTCAAACTGGTATTAATGTACTCGGCAAATGACTTCTGAGGATTGGGTATGAGTTGAGAAGTTTCATTTCATATGTTTACAAAGAAATTATTGAACTACTGTGAGATATCATTTTGCGCACGCATCTTTCTGTCGTCAAGGATCGCACCCTCGACCGTTCAAACAGCCGTTGACGAACGTCGGTGTCCCAGAACCGGCAAACCGCATTTTTGATGCTGTCCTAGAACCGGCAAAGCGTTTTTTGCTTGCGTTCACCAACGATAGATTGAAGGTCTGATCCGCTATGGGAACGTCGATAAAAAATTTTAAATTCACATTTTCTTCAAATTTCATGCATTTTTTCACTTCTGAGCGATGTGTCGAATGTACTCGTTCGCCAACGAATGTTTGAACGGTCAAAAGTGCGATCCGAGAGGGTGAAAAGCGTTTGCCGGTTCTGGGACACCATGTAAAACGACATTTTTTACTCTCTGTACACGATTTAACACTGAATCCCTATGGCGTGACACGTACATGTACGTGTACAGTTTTTTGTAAATTCTGTCCTTGAATCGGCACTTTACACCTACTAACGCATCTTTCTGTCGTCTTTCCGTCTGTCGTCAAAATTGAAGAATGTGGGCATAGTACTCTTGTTTTTATCCTCATTATTTATTATCTTCCACGCGTTCCGCGTGCTATTCTTATTTTCCATGAGAGCTTTTTCATGATACAGAGCTTTACTTTTTTTATTCTATAAAACAGCCAACAGTAATTTTTGTAGTTCCTGACATCAACTTCTTTCAGGAATCTTAACTTCTTATTGAAAAGTTTATTCTTTTTGTTATCTGAGATTAGAAGTCCCTTTGTCATCCATGTCTTTCGTTTATGAATTTATTATTCAGTTTATGTCTTTTTAGATGGAAAACGGTTTTGAAAGCGGTAAAGTAAATAGACAAAACTACATGTATGTTTCAATGAGTCTTTTTGTATTCAATGAGTCAGATGTGCGTAGGAAGAAAACGTCGAGGCCGAAGGTCGAGACGTTTTCTTTCTACGCACCTCTGACGAATTGAATACAAAACGACTCATTGAAACATACATGTGGTTTTGTATTTATTACATGACCCAAGCACCTACTGACCTAATTTCCTTTTCTATCAACGGTGGTAAACACCATGCACTTTATGCAGGCGCATTGCATAAAAAAGTCCCGGTTGGAACAGGTTGGTGTGCAATACGGAATTCCGTATTGCACAGCCGTATTGCACGCCGTATTGCATAAGAGAGACTGCATGGGCATGTAATAAATATTGAGGAATTTTTCTTAGTCTGTGTTGGGAAAGTTGGTTTCCATAACTGTGGAACAGTCGCTTTGAGACAGAAGCGATTTGAAGGGTGCGAGGGGGAGTTGCGGTAACCGGTTCTCGTCAGATCACCCACCGAAGTTAAGCAAGGTTGAGCCCGGGTAGTCCTTGGATGGGTAACCGTCTGAACGATCTATTCGGACTCCCGCGTTGTGTCCTTGAGCAAGGTCTATGACATAAAATATGTTCTCTGCGTCATTTAGATCCGAGAGCAGATGGTGTTAAAGGATCCCAGCGAGCATTTTGACTTTGACAATTTATGTGGAAAGCAGAGAAAAACATGCGCACACCACTAGGTTCAGTACCCAGCTCTCTAGAAAGAAAATAATTGTTTCCCTTATTGTTAAAACAGAAGAACGAGTCATTTTCCTCGGAAAATGCCTCAGTTGTTTTGCGTAGGAGATTGCGAAAGTCATATTCGTGATTTTTCTAGATCTCGTCCAAGCTGATATCACCCGTAAAGATATCCAAATCGACCATCCACATCACCAACGCACACACAATATAGATTGTCAATTGACGGTACTACATCGTGCACATCGTGTGCTAATCTCTCACTTTGAAAAATGTTATTTGTATAGCTTTCAGTACAGTTAAAACTAGAAGTCCTGTCACGAACTGTGCACTTATCAAGACTTAATTGCGCGTAGGAATTGCGCACACTTGTCACATCGAATGGCATCCAAAGCACGGCAAGTTCTCCTGGTTACTCATAGAAAACACAGGCAATGTTTCTGCCAATGGACCTCCGGGTCACCCGGGAGGTCCATTGGCTTAAACATTGCTTGTGCCCAGGCCATATGTACAGAATGTGATAGCCTTACTATGTTCATAACGCGTAGATTAACGCACAGATCGACGTGCTATGTGTGTGCATTTGATGACAGGACTTCTCGTGTTAACTGTAGGACTGTTGTAACTGAAAAATAATACATAATACAATGCTGTATCACGAAGAAAACAAAAGAACAACGCGAGAGTGTATGTACAAGAATTATCTGACATTCAAGGATGATGGGAAGTATATTGTTCTACATATTTATATTAGTAATTTCCCCGTTGGGCTTTTTATCCCAAAAAGGTCAATTTCCACAAACGATTTCTATAGGTGTGGGAGTCGGATTTCATATTAGGCCTATGGCTATAAAACAGCTTTCATGTTGAGTGACGTCAACAAAATTTTCATAATTTGCATAACTAAAGTTTGGAGCTTTCATTGGTCAATTTCAAAACTAGACAATTTGATTGGCTAAACAAAATACAACTGGGTCGCATTTGCATAATTTCAGTGGGGAGAATTTACGTTATCTGTCCTATTTAGGGTGCGTTATATTGTATTAATCTTTTTACCTACAAGAAAAACGCCATTCATTTTTTTTAAATTTTCACTTTTTGCTTCCAAAACATAGGTTATGACCCCTCATTGGAACGAGCTCAACGAGCTTGTTCCAATGAGGGGTCATAACCTATGTTTTGGAAACAAAAAATGAAAATTTTTTAGTTATACGAGGATGTTTTTTCCAAGTGCCGTCTGCAACTCAATTTAGGTGATGTGTTAAAAAGTCATACTAAGTGGCTAATTTGTGCGTGTGTGTGTCATATGATAAATAGAATATGAAATGAGTGTTTTTCTCATCTAATATTTATGAAACTCGTCCGAATTGTCCGTTTGGGCTCGCCAGAGGCTCGCCAAACGGAGAATTCTTAGACTCGTTTCATAAATATTATATGAGAAAAACACGCATTCCATATCCTCTATAAATTAATGTGGGTGGTTCGTTATAAAAGTGTAAAGTTGCGCGCTAATGGCAATTTTTCATACAAATAAGATAGGTAACTCTATATGAAATAGCCTGGTTCTGGATCACACCAAGACTCATTTGTTTTGGTTGTTCGATGGGTTTGGGTTCTACTTGGATCCAAATTTGGCGCTGATTTCTCGGAGTGTACCCGGGTAAATTTGCCAATACAAACTCGACGAACACAGTGTATAAACTTAACTAGTGTCATGGGAACATTTCTGTTTTGAAACTGTTATATACAGGTGAACGTTCCCATGTTGTTCAAAAACAAATGACTGGCAATAGTAGTTGATAACGACAAGTTAATTCCAACACCATATATCAATTAGTCTGATTGACTGTTACATATATATATTAAAATTATTTGCCAGGCAGTTTATAGCATTTGTGTATAAGAATTATTTGTCTAAACAGGTTTCAACATTTATATTCTTTTTTTTTTTTTTTTTTTTTTTTTTTTTTTATTCACATAATAAAGCAATGTACAAAAGGTATACAATTTGAATACAATATGTAGTAAATACATTTCTAGTTAATTACTATATTTGGTCCATATTTTTATATTTTGTTTCAAAAAAGGGCAGGTTGATGGCAATTTGTGAGAGTGTGGTGGGGTGGGGAGGGTTGAATGTTGGCAAATTAGTTGCATAGACGTTGAGTTCCTGACACTTGTCTGGGGCTGCAGTAGCCAACGAAAGGCTTCACTGGATGCATTCAGAATTTTTTTTGGCAGTAAAAATAGCAGTCCTAATAATAATAATAATAATAATAATAATAATAATAATAATAATAATAATAATAATAATAATAATAATTTATATTCTAACGAACTGAAATCAGCACGTCAGAGCTCAAGGAACTCTGTCAGGTTAGATATATCAGAATAAAACTAATCTGATTGACTGTTACATTTATATATTAATGTGGGCTGTTCGTTATTAAAGGATGAAGTTTCGCGATGACGTCAATTTTTCATACAAACAAGAGAAATAACTCAAAATGAAATTGCCTGGTTCACGATCACAAGGAGACTCATTTGCTTTGTTGTTCTATGGGGTTTGGTTCTACTTTGGTCCAAATCCAGTGCAGATTTCTCGGTTTATTCTGCCATCACCAACTAGACGATCACAGTGTATAAGATTAGTTAACCCTTTACCTAACATGAAGAGCAGACGACATTTGAAAACAAAATTCTTGAATAACTAATTTTTTCATTTTTTGTCTCAAAAACATACGTTATGACCCCTCATTGGAACGAGCTCGACAAGCTCGTTCCAGAGAGGGGTCATAACCTATGTTTTTGAGACAAAAAATGAAAAAATAATGAAAATTGACTGGCGATTTTTGTGAATAGCACTCGCCGTTTTTGGTAGTTATGTTGAGTAAGGGGTTAATG